>CAJHQP010006252.1:0-39571 GCA_905132765.1 Moricandia arvensis | reverse complement strand
TATACAATACTAATTTAAAAACTATAAAGATAATTATTATTTTTATTTTTATTTGATTTTTAATTTAAAAATTCTTTTAAATACTATATTCATTATTAATAAATCAATCTTAGAATTCACTCAATTATATAAATTAATAATTTTAATTGATTAATATTTAGTTATTTGTTTTCGGTTATTTAATAATTTATATATTTTATTTTTTAAGGGCATAAACGACATTAACCGCTCTAACTTTTAACGTGGGAGCTCCGTTGCGAAAAATCACTTCGCAAATAATAGTATAGATAAACTTGTTTAGGATTTGTTAAAAAAATTCTGTAGTAAAATGTTTATTGACACCCCTTAACCCAGGGTTTAAATTCCTTTTGACACCTTCCCATTTTTATTTTTAATGATTACATATCTATCACACCAGTTAAGTAAATCTCTGAATCACTTTAGAATCCAAGTCACACAAGCTTCACAAACTAACAAGGAAGAATGACTAACTCGTACATGACGACTAAGCGCAAAGAATGAAGCCACAATGAAATAAAATTTCCACGAGATCTGAACAAGCAACTAGGAGCCAAACCCACTTAATCCAGAGCACATGAACACATGCCAAAAACGAGATTAAAATATGAGAGGAATCCACATTAAATTCCACCCGCTAAGATAAAACCTGAAATAGAGCGTACCACACAAAAAGTCGAGAGATATGCAACACAACAAAACTAGAACCAAATCTAAACTGAGATTTCTAAACATAAGCTTTGTAGCTAGACCACACCGTTAATCATTAGATCTGGAACTTTTATCACAACTGATCTGAAAGTTTTATTGATTTGGCCTCAAGCACGAACCAAACTAGAACTAAGCAACGAAGAAGAAAGACAGAGATTGGGACTGGCGCCGATGTTACAGAGCCACCACACACGCCAATCATCGGAGCTCACACGTTAAGATAAGGTTCAGGCGAGGAGGCCTCTCACCCAATACTTTTTTTTTCTTTTTCTCACTTTCTTTAAAGTGAAGAAGAAGAAGAGACCATACCTACTACTCTCTTTCTACATATCAACATGGCAAAAAAATCTTTCATTTTGTGTATTACAAAAAAGTAAAGTTGGCATCCCTTAGGGCATTGATATCGGTGGTCCCTTAGCAGAGTCCCTTAGCGGGAGAGTCCCTTAGCTTTTAACTAAAAACGCTAAGGGACTCCCGTAAAGTCCCTTAAATAAGGGACGTCCCTTAGCGTTTTTAGTTAAAAGCTAAGGGACTCTCCCGCTAAGGGACTCTGCTAAGGGACCACCAATACCAATGCCCTTAGTCCCCTAGATATTATTTGCAAATTAATTTCACATATATCCTCCTACAATCACTTTCACAAAAAATATAACACATCATACTAGAAATGATGACATACCTTATGTTTAAATGGATATAGACAATAAGATTTAATGTTGATTTCTATTTTTAGTAAAAAATTTAGTATAAAGTAATTAATCACACATCATCATAAATAATATAATTATAGAAATATAAAATATTTTGAAATATTATTTAAGTATTTTTATAAGCATATAATTTTTATTACCAAATAAGAGTTTCGGAATTTTATACATCTTCTTATAAAGATAAAAAATGTTAATTGTAATACCTATTTATTTCCTTTTGATATCTACAAAATTTATAAATTATGTTTAGTTTTATTTTTTGATAATTATACAAATTTATGTCAGTTTTAATTAATTTAATACAATTTGATTTAATATATCTTAACCAAAAAAACAAATAAAAATTTATCTAAAATTATAATTTTAATATATACATATATATTTTAAAATATTGTTAAAAATTAATCATATTATTTATTTATCTTAATTTTATATTTAACGAAATCAATATTTATTAAAATATTAACATAAAATTATAGAATCTAAAGTATTAACAAAATATTACTTTTGAATATGATTTAAATTTAAGCATTTTATTGGTCTATGAAAACACTTAGTTAACAACATAGTACACTAGTATATAAACTACACCCTCCTTAATCTTTACCCCATTCAAGATCTGGTCCTTTTACTCTTTCTTTGGGTCTCTTAAAAATCAAGATTTAAAAAAAAAAAACTGAATCTACAGAGAAAAGAAATGCTGTCAACAACTCTTAGTGGCAACTATGGCTTCCCTCATTTGTCTTGTTCTAGATGGATGCCACTACCCCCAAGTACTCCAAGGCTAGGTATGATGAGATCATCAAGGAGGTGTCTTCTTACTTGAAGAAGGTTGGGTACAACCCTGACAAAATCCCATTCGTCCCCATCTCTGGGTTCGAGGGTGACAACATGATTGAGAGGTCCACCAACCTTGACTGGTACAAGGGACCGACTCTCCTCGAGGCACTTGACCAGATTAACGAGCCCAAGAGGCCCTCAGACAAGCCCCTCCGTCTCCCACTTCAGGATGTCTACAAGATTGGTGGTATTGGAACGGTGCCAGTGGGTCGTGTTGAGACTGGTATTGGAACAGTAATCTTTGTCTTTGAAGCTGAAACACGACCAACAAACAAAGATATATCCGTTGTTAGATAAACCGGCAAACAACATATTATCGTCGAAACCTATAATCCATAAAGGGAAGCAGAAGACCAAACAATAATAACCCAAGGCAATTACCAGAGGCAAATCCATTATGGTATTACGGGGACACAAGACACCCCTAAAATAACCAAATAAATAAAGTTGTTTAGGATTTGTTAAAGAATTTATAGTAAAATGGTTGTTATGTATCTATTGACACCCCTTAACCTAAGGTCCTATTGTCACCTTTCCATTTTTATTTTTAATGATTATATATATATCACACCGGTTAAGAAATTTTTTGGATCCGTCACTGGCAATAAAACTCATACACCGATGGTAGCACTCTTAACAAAACAAAGAAATCTAAATGATAGAAAGGTTATGAAAACTGTTTAACGAAAATGCCTCTGGCTAAACCACTGTAAATCCACTTCCTCCTAGTATAACGAGGAAACACCTTAGAACCCAAGTAACACAAGCTTCACAAACCGACAAGGAAGAATTCTTCAGATTCTATCAACATCTGAAAATGACTGAGTCATACACGACTACTAAATGTCAAGGAATGAAGCCACAACGAAACCAAATTTCCACGATATCTGAACAAGCAACTAGAAGCCAAGCCCACTTAATCCGAAACTGAAGACATGGCACAAATGGCATAAAAACTGATTAAAGGAATCCACATCAAACTGCACCCATTCAGATAAAACCTGAAATAAAGCATACCACACAGAAAGTCCATAGATATGCAATACAAAAAAATTAAAGCCAAATCTAAACTGAGATTTCTAACATAAGCTTTGTAGCTAGGCTGCATCGTTAATCAATAGATCTAGAGCTTTTATCACAACATATCTGAAAGTTTTATTGATTTGGACGAAGCATAATTTTCAAAATTAAGCCTCAGCCACGAACTGAACTACAACTAAGTAAGAAAGAAGAAAGACAAAGATTGGGACCAGCGCCGGTGTTTACAGAGCCACATCACGCTAATCATCGAAGCACACACATTAAGATAAGGTTCACATGAGGAGGTTTCTCACCCAATACTTTTTTTTCTTTTTCTCACTTTCTTTAGAGTGAAGAAGAAGAAGAGACCATACCTACTACTCTCTTTCCAAATATCAACATGACAAAAAATCTTTCATTTTGTGTGTTACAAAAAGTAAAGTTGGAAAGTGATTTCGCACATGTCTTATGTATAATCATTTTTACTAAAAAAATGTGACATATCATATTATAAATGATGACATGACTTACGATTAAATATGATATGGACAATAATATTTAATGTTTGACTTTTATTTTTGGTAAAAAAAATTAGAATATGGTAATTAATCATACATCATCATTAAAATAAATCTATTCAGATGTGACATTAAATAATATAATTATAGAAATAGAAAATATTTTACAAAATTTAAAATATTATTTAAGTATTTCTATAAGCATGCAATTTTATTACTAAACAAGTTTTTCAAAATTTTATTCACTCTTTTTAGAAAATCATACATTTTTAATTGTAATATCTATTTGTTTTCTTTTGATATCTACAAAATTTAGAAATTCTGTTTAGATTTTTTTTTTGATAATTGTACAATTTTATATCAGCTTTTTAATTTTATAAAAAATGATTTAATATATCTTAATAAAAAAAAATTCTATCTAAAATTATCATTTTAAATATATATATATATATATATTCTTAAATATAATTTTCTCTTAATTTTATGTTTAGCTAAATCAATATTTATTAAAAGCTGATATCAAATAATAGAATCTAAATATTAACAAAATTTTACTTTTGAATATAATTTAAATTTGAAAATTTTATTGCTGACACATGGTTATGAAAAAACCTAGTTAACTACATAGTTACTAGTATATAAACTACACCTTTTTAATCTTTAACCCCATTCAAGATCTTGTCCTTTTACTCTTTCTTGGGGTCTCTTAAAAATCAAGATTTAAAAAACTGAATCTACATAGAAAAGAAATGCTGTCAACAACTCTTAGTGGCATCTATGGCTTCCCTCTCTGCATCTCTGGGATCCCTCAGCAGTTATCTCTCTCGAAAGAGTATAATAATCTGTTTCTTCTCTCTTACACCTCTCTCTTGAGATCTCCACTGTTTATTTTTGGCTTGTATCTCTAATCTCTCTCTCTCCCTATATGTTGAAGAATGGCAGATCATGACAAGAGAAGGAAGGAGATGAAGAAAGAAGGAGATCAGAAGAGTCCCGGAGCCATGGTGAAGAAGAAATGGTGGGTGTGGAGAGATTCGATGAGCTTATGGCATCAAGAGATGAGAGTGAGTGAGGATGTTAGAGAGCTAATTGCTTTGTTCCAAGATCTAGAGTCATGGAGCTTTTCTTCTCACGCAGCTAAAGCTGCTTAGTTTTAACTTTTAAGATCTCACCAAGTTGTTTATGTTTCTTGTAAAACTGCAGATCAAGAATCTCTAGCTGGAAAAAACAATAAAAATATTCCTAATGTTTTTCACAGTCGAATGTTTACACGTTTTATTTGCCTTGACGTGGATATTCTGCTGCCTATTTTGGCCTTATCCTATTAATTGGTGTAGACCAAAATGCTTTCCTTATCTAATTAAATCGTAATTTTTCTTTTTAATTATAGTTGTTAAGCTTTTAAATTTGTTGGACTAGGGAACGATGGCAACCATAACGATATAATCAACGCTGATAAACAACGATGTGTAAGAGCAACTTAAAAGTACGTTAAAGAACAAGAAACACTAGAACGCATTAGGCAAAATCATCCACAAACTGCATAATTGAAACCATGTATCAGAGATATCCAAAAAAGGCAGAAAGGAGACAGTCGCAGAAAATAAGAAAAAAGAACCAAAGTAAAGAGACGAGTCTCATCATTTGGCACCCTTCTTGACAGCAGCCTTGGTGACCTTAGCACCGGTTGGGTCCTTCTTATCAACACTCTTGATGACACCAACAGCCACGGTCTGTCTCATGTCCCTAACAGCGAAACGTCCCAATGGTGGGTACTCTGAGAAAGTCTCGACAACCATGGGTTTGGTCGGAGTCATCTTCACCATACCAGCATCTCCATTCTTCAAAAACTTAGGCTCCTTCTCAATCTCTTTACCAGAACGTCTGTCAATCTTGGTCAGGATCTCAGAGAACTTGACTGCAATGTGGGAAGTGTGGCAGTCGAGGACTGGGGCGTAACCGTTACCAATCTGACCAGGGTGGTTCATGATGATGACTTGGGAAGTGAAGTTAGCAGCTCCCTTAGCAGGGTCATCCTTGGAGTTGGATGCAACATACCCACGCTTGAGATCCTTGACGGCAACATTCTTAACATTGAATCCAACGTTGTCACCTGGAAGTGCCTCCACAAGAGATTCGTGGTGCATCTCAACGGACTTGACCTCAGTGGTCAACCCTGATGGAGCGAAGGTGACAACCATACCAGGCTTGAGCATACCAGTCTCAACACGACCCACTGGCACCGTTCCAATACCACCAATCTTGTAGACATCCTGAAGTGGGAGACGGAGGGGCTTGTCTGAGGGCCTCTTGGGCTCGTTAATCTGGTCAAGTGCCTCGAGGAGAGTCGGTCCCTTGTACCAGTCAAGGTTGGTGGACCTCTCAATCATGTTGTCACCCTCGAACCCAGAGATGGGGACGAATGGGATTTTGTCAGGGTTGTACCCAACCTTCTTCAAGTAAGAAGACACCTCCTTGATGATCTCATCATACCTAGCCTTGGAGTACTTGGGGGTAGTGGCATCCATCTGGAACAAGTATACAATATTAGAATCACGTCACAAGTGTACAACGACAATTAATAAACAAACAGTGAGACATAAGCTAACCTTGTTACAGCAGCAAATCATCTGCTTGACACCAAGGGTGAAAGCAAGAAGAGCATGCTCACGGGTCTGACCATCCTTGGAGATACCAGCCTCAAAACCACCAGTGGTAGAGTCAATGATAAGAACAGCACAATCAGCCTGGGAGGTACCAGTAATCATGTTCTTGATGAAATCACGATGTCCGGGGGCATCAATGACCGTGCAGTAGTACTTGGTGGTCTCGAACTTCCAGAGAGCAATGTCAATGGTGATACCACGCTCACGCTCAGCCTTAAGTTTGTCCAACACCCATGCGTACTTGAAAGACCTCTTGTTCATCTCAGCAGCCTCCTTCTCAAACCTCTCGATCACACGCTTGTCAATACCACCAAGCTTGTAGATCAAGTGACCAGTGGTGGTCGATTTTCCAGAGTCGACATGGCCAATGACCACAATGTTGATGTGAAACTTCTCTTTACCCATAGCTGCAAATAATTAAAAAGAAATCAAACTATTAGAATCAAAACAATTAGGCACCTACAACTATTCAACATAGTCATATAAAGCCACAACACCATGATGATGCACAGATGCAAAACCATATTCGAAACAGACGAAACAATAATACAATAATCTACTACAATTACGCTATCATATAAATATTGAGAAATTCAGACGTAAGGTATGGAAAGAGTAAACGCTAACAGTAAACAAAACGATTCTCTAGAAGTTTAAACAAATAAACATCTCCAACAGAATAAAATTAAGCAACACACCATGATGATCCATAGAAAACGAATAATCGATATTTGATATCGAAGATCTAACAAAAATACAGTAATTCGTGCTCACTATGCAAGAATCATCAACGGTTACATAGCAAAGCTCGATACAACTCGACGAAACGAGCACCAGAGTAATAGATCGCGAAGATTCTAAGTCATAACAACAAACGAGACTACTATAATATCAGATTTTCGAAAATCACGATGAAAAAGTAAACGCTGACAGTAAACAAGACGATTCTCTACTCGATTCTCTACAAGATTTCACCAGAATCAGGCTAAGCTAATAGATCGATGAACAACCAGATCCTAAAACTCGAGAATCGAAACAGCATAACAGCATCGAGCAAGCGATAATCAAAATCAAAATCGAGCTTACGAAATGATATTTAAACAAGGGAGACATTACCAATACTGCCTAAACTGCATCGAGAATCATGATGGTGATGATAAAACAAAAGCAAGAGAGAGAGCTTTGCTCACCTGCAAATAAGAATATGAGAGGAGTCTTGCGGCTACGAAACTGAGCGAGAGAACTAAATGAGAGTGAGTCATGGGAACAAAACAGTGTATTTATAGCTACGAGCTAGCTCTAGGGCTTTCGCATTTTCGTTTCGTTACGGTTCTAGTTTTACTAATTTGCCCTTACGCGTTTTAGACTTTATAATTTGGATTATTTGATTACAAAGTAAATCATTATTTTATTATCAAATTGGTTTTTGCTTTCTCTACTACGTAGGCGATCATGCCTGCAACGTTTAACAAACTGAGCATAAGCTATTCAACAAAACATGAAGAATATTCCTCAATTAAATAACAACAATTAACTTTTCATGACGAATTTAAATAGGACATGTTAACACCAGTCAACTAAAATTAAGATGATTTAAATACAAGAATTGACTAACTTTATTAAATATTTGTACTTAATATAGGTATTAAATGGATTACTTTAGAAACTGGCAACAATGGTTACATATGAGTTGTGTATACAACATATTATCAATCTCGGTATGCAGAATCAATCCTAATCGAATCACGGTTTAACCACTTAACCACTAAACAAACACACGTTAGCACTTATGAAACCATTTAGCTTGCTAAAGAACGAGGCTCTCTTGGTGGTGAGCTCGGAGCAGAAGATTCAAGACTTGGGTTTCCAGGGCAAGACTTAGCAAACTGGCAATACCTACATTTCCAACGTTCTTCTTCAGGAGTGTATTCAGCATCTCTTTCACTTCTCCAAAACTCAATGGCTTCTTTGTATTTGCTCATCACCCACTCAGGATCATGAGTGAATCTAATCTCAGCTATTATAGATCGGTCTTTCTGAAACTCATACCTGAGCCAAAGTTTCCCAATCAGCTAGACAGTTTCTACAACAATCAGATTATCATATTGTAGCAATGTTGTTCTTACCGTAGTAGTAATTGATCATTCGCCATTGGAAGCATCTTAAAAGTGCTTTCATAGTACCTAACTATCTCTTCAAGAGTCTGCATCAGAGTAAACAACTTATAAGAATATCAATAAACCATTTTCAAGTGAGTACTTTCTTCTCATATGATCACAAAACAGAGTCAAGGATTAGTATTACCTGTGCTGGGATTCCTGCATCGGCAATGTTATCTCTAACATCTTGAGATAAGACATCGTGGCGATTTAAAGCAAAGTAGTTGAAAAAACGTGTGGCCGGGAACTCTTCTTTGACAACAGTGTCCCATAGAAGCTTGTAAAGCATTACCTGCAGCCTGTTTAATTGAACGATGGTTAACACTGGTGCTCCTGCTGAAGAGCATGTTATTACCAGACCAAGTTCTTACCTTCCGTTCCTTCTTTGTGGCTCAGCTGGGAGTGTGTCACGGACTCGAGTCTTGGTATCTGACAATAAGGGTCCAGCATCAGAAGAGTCCTCTGCAGATGCCTTTCTAACCTCATCAATAACTCCCACAATCCATTGACCTCCAACAAATCCTACGCTGATTATATATGAATAACGACCGAATCACTTACATAATCAGGAACTATGTTACAAAAAATATCACGATCAATAGACTGAAACAAATGTGCACAAACACTTTTGGAGCCAACTCCATTTTCCGGAAAAGGCAAACACTTTAACGTAAAACTATAATACATTAAACTAACAAAAGGGTGGACTCTACATATACATTAATATACAGAAGTAGAGGTGAACTCACTCACAGTAACAATTCACGAGTTCTTCCTTCAAACAAGAACTGATTAACGCCAGCAATGGAACTCAGAAGCTTCAATGCCCACTTATCTTCATTAGATTCAACTTTTACTCTGACCCTTCTAACTACCTATCAATCCATTATCACCAGAACAATAATTAAGATGGTTACATCATACTACGAATGAGACACCTTCATATAGTTACCTCCAGTGTTCTAAAAATTGCTAAAATCGCTAAGCTGGTGGTTAGAGGTTTTATAAAAGATTATTGTTTAGACGGAGGTCTTGTCCAATTTTTAAACACCTAGACCTATTTTAAACAATTGTTTCCCTGGTATCCGATTTGCCGACTAGAAGGTCCGCGCCTAGACCGATTTTTAGAACATTAAGTTACCTCTTCTTCAAGCTCCAAGTGACGAGCTTGACCAAGTTTCATAGCTTTGCTAACTTTCCTCCTCCCAAGACAAAGAACATTCTCCATCTGTTTCTCACACCATTCCTATCACCAACAAAGAGAACAAATCAAATCAGTTTCAAAAGCAAAGATTGGTGAAAGGAGGAAAGAGATGATTCAATCGTTACTGCGCCGGTGAGATCCGTGACACCCAAAGCTTGATTCTTTCGAAACCGATGGAGAAGAGAGTCTTCAATATCGGAGGAGCAAGCGGACAGTTTCCTTTTGGAGAAGACGGTAATTGAACTCTTGGGGATGACGGCCCGCCGTGACGGAGAAGCAGCGGAGCGGATCGCAGAAGGGAGGAAGGAGCGCGTGGCGGCGAACGCGGCGTCGAGGATAGCCATTTCTTCTTCGCTGATGATCTCGATTGGGATCTCGGGGACATGGTGAGATCTTGGGGTTGAAATAGGGATAGTTGCGGATTGATCGGGGGTAGAGGGTGTGGTGGTGGGCGAGTCGGAGGTTGACTCGGAGTGTGACTCGGCCATTTTTTGAAAAAACCGGAAGGAAGGAAGGAACGTGTGGTGTTTCGTGTCCATTTGAAATATAACTCAAATGGGTTAGAAAAGTAAAAATGTGATTACGAATACTTTAACTGTACAAAGCTATAAAGGTGTAAATCAAATTTATGTTCTTAAATTTTGTTATGTAAATATATCATCACTCTACATAATTTTGTAGACTTATCTCAAAGAATTTGAACTAAGATAAACCGATATTCAAAAAATGGTTAGACGGTAATTCAATAGTTTTATAGAAATTAATGTCTAGACACACAAACACCAACTCTTTAATAAATTAATGTATGTATTATCACTTTACATAATTGTGTAAGCTTATTGTAAAGAGTTTGAGTTAAGATCAACCAATTGTTCAAAAAATTGTTGGAAGGTAATTTCACATTTTATAGTCAAGCGCATAAACATGGTACCATTTTAAAAAAATTGATGTAAAAATGTGTTGATTATGGCCGTCTATGTGCTGCCTAAACCTAGGCCTGGGCATTCGGGTCCTCGGGTCGGGTTCGGATCGGGTCCTTTCGGGTTCGGTTCCTTCGGGTCTATGAGTTTAGGATCCAATAGGGTAATTTGAAATTTTCGGTTCGGGCTCGGTTCGGGTTTTGTCGGGTCCGGGTCGGTTCGGGTCTTAGATAGTTGGACCCAATAGGGTAATTTGAATTTGTCGGTTCGGGTTCGGTTCGGTTTCGGGTCGGGTTCGGATCGGGTCTTGTTCAAAAAATACCGAAAACACACAAAAAAATTCTGAAAATATTTATGTTTGTTGGTGTAGTGGTTTGTGAGTTGTTTTTCTTTCTAGAAATAACATGTTCAATGCATAACAATACATTTATCTGATTTTTTTTATTTAAACTAATTTTTTTATTCAAACCGATTAATTACTTTAGGTGGCCGATTAGTAAGCACCCAAATTTTTGAATAAAACCTAATTATACTAAAAATTTCGGGTACCCATCGGGTTTCGGGTTCGGGTCGGGTCGGGTCCAAGACCCGCGGGTCCTCCACATCACGACCCAATAGGGTAAACTTGTCGGTTCGGTTCCTACCCGAACCCGGATTTTTCGGGTCGGTTTCGGGTCGGGTCTTCGGGTCCGGGTAAAATGCCCAGGCCTACCTAAACCAATCAACAAAGCTATTAAGGTCTAATAAGTTTATGTCCTCAAATTTTGACATGGAGATATTTATTTCTTTGTCGTCTGTAGTTTGTTGCAATATATTGTACATACAAGCAGAGCATACATAGTAAACACTATGCACTCTCACGTCCCAACTTTCAAGTAATGTAAATATAAATGTAAATGTAGTCCAATAAAACCATGCCAAACGTAAAACGTAATATAGTCATTGACCGACCACATTGGCTGTATCATCTTTACGCCACAACAGGGTAGGATGCGCATGTTGCAATACCTGCAGATTAGAGAACGTATCATCAACAAAAGATAGAGAGAAAGAGAGACTAACTCTGAGCACTTATGATAAATGGTAATGCACGGTTAAATGAACTTACCACACATGTTCTTCCCCATCTCCATCTTGAAGTAACCTTTCTCACCCCAATCCGCTCCCCATGAGTTCTTTACTAGCCAATATGGAACACCTTCTTCAACTCCATAACCAACAGCCAAAACCGCGTGGTTCACATCCTAATGCCACATTTTTGAAAAACTAATTCAACACTAGCTAATAGGCTAATGGTCTACTTGTAACAAAGTGTTAAGATCAATGATAAACCGTCTCACCATTGGTGTATTTCCACACTGGCTATCAGTGTAAACTCCGCTCTTGTAAAACCGGAAAGAGTGAATAACCTCGAATGCTATGCTTACTGGTCGTACCAGTCCAACCGCATGCTTCAGTTCATCTTCAGCACCCTGTGGTTGTTGTTTCAATACTCATTAGAGATTACAAGGCGGGTGAAATCACAAGTAGATTCTGTAAAAGATGCTTACCAAGGTAATGTTGACAGAGTCAAGGACTTGTACACCGACGTTTTCAGAAGAATATTTGCAGGTTCCATCTTTACCAGTGTAAGGATAAGCTTCCTCTGTGTCGAGGCCACCGTTGAACTTGATGTATTCAAAGGCTTGGGAAGGGAGGCCACCATTGCAGCCAAAGTTGTTGAAAGCTCCAGCACAATCCACAAGCTGTTGCTCAGAGAGAGATATTCCTTTTCCGAATGCTTGATGGTAAGCTGCCTCAAGAGCTCCAGTGGTGCTGCAGAGCAAAAAAATCAAATTATATGACAAACAATTATGACCTACAACAAGAGAGAAATACCAAAAAGCTCAAATATATTTAGTATCATAATCATTTTTGTTTTACCTGAAAGTCCAGCAAGACCCACATTTTCCCTGGTTTTTGACTGGACTAACAATACCATCTTCTCTCCAGTCTTTCTGCAGTATACAAAACTAAAAGACTCAGAACCAAATGAAAAAAAAACTGCAGCTAAACATGGTTTCTAAAAGCTGAAGAGCAGAAAGACTGAGTCCTGGACATACGGTTTCGGGAAGAGCTTCTTTGGTGAGTTTGTGGCTTCCCTTTAAAGTGGCAGAGCAGTTCTGAGCCGCACCAAGCTTGCTCCTTTGAAACTCTTCCCAGGTCAAATCAGCAAACTCTATTTGGATTCAATAGACAGTTAGCAAAATTTCAGATTCAAAAAAGGTAGTAATGTCTACTATTAGGACAAAACAAGACTCCTAACCAACAGAAAGAACAAGAACAATCTTAAATCAGGAAAGCTAATTCTTATAGAAGCAGAACAATAACTTTTCAAGCAGGCTAGTCGCATACTCATAAATTCTGCAAACTTTGGACCAGTAACAATCTCAAGTCACGTGAATCAAAGCAAATGCCAAAAATAAATAAATCAAAACGTTAGAAAATTTCCACGTAGAAGATCCCAAGACTCGAAAAGAAGTTAGTTTTACCACAACGTACTTTTACATGTGTTAGTTGAAACGTCACCCAGACACAACCGTCAAACAGTTCAACCGATCTACAAGAAAGGAGAAGAAGACTTACGATTGAGACCGAGTTTGTAAGACAAGCCTCTATTGTTGGTGGATCTGATCAAATCAAGACTCTCCTTAAAAATCGAGAATCTGAGCTTTATCTCCTCCGCGTTCTCATACCTTTTCCCATACCTTCATCACAGAACACGAATGTTTATAAAAAAAAAAGTCAACAGTGAAGGCACTAGTAGTGGACTGAAGGATGGGACTTACTGGTGAGTGAAGCGAGCGAATGAGAGAACGTGACGAGATTGTCCTAAGATCTGGACAATAGATTCCTCCACCTCCCGGAGACTGTCGGAGACCATCCGGATCGGGTTTGACTCATCGAATCCGGTATACGCCGATGCCGATGCGGCGATGAAAATGAGTAGAAGCACCGATGATAGGATTGTTCTCGCAGACATGGCTTACTTTTTTTTTCTCTCTCTCAAATCAAAGCTTCTGCTGCTTGTTTAAGTGTTTACCTCGACCAATGTGAGTTGATAGATTAAAAGACGGAAAATGATTGGGGCACGTGGTGGTCTGTGAATGGACCGTTAATTCTTCCTATTTACTTGGGATGTTGACGTGTAATATGGTGATGTCATTGTATACCAACGAGATATCAATCATATGCTTCATGATTTTTATTTGTCAAATTTGGCAAAATATTCCGTGGATTATTACTTATTCTTTTTTTTTTTGGCACATATTAATTTTTTTTTGGCACATGTTCAGTATAACACATTTTTATTAATTTATGACCCCAACCTTTAAAATATTTCCAACAATGTGTCCAATAGTTATTTTGTACATCATGGAAGCATATCATAGAAAACCTCAACTTTTAATTTTCCAAAACGACACAAAAATATGAAATTTCATTTAAATCATTTTAATTTTCAACTTATAAAAATTATCTATTTTAATTTTCAATTTCATTAATTAAATATATTTTAAATATATAAAATTAACTGTTAAATTATTAAACTTTTTATGCATCTGAACTATTATTATCAAATATCAAAAAAGTTAAAGTTAAAAATAAACAATTTCTTTAAATTTTTTAGAAATTAATATAGTTTAAACAGAAGTTAAAGGTTATTTTAATCTTTTTGTGCAAGTTAAAGGTTTTTTTAAAACTATTATCTCTTTATATATTATAAAATCATTAGAAACAACGATTGTGCTAAGGAGAATTTTTAAAAATACCATTTTTCTTTTATCATTTTTCATTTTTACCTTCACTAAAGAGAAATTTTCAAAAATACAACTTTTTTAAGAGGCAAATTTTTTTAAAATTAGTTAGAATCCTAAATTTTATATTCCTAAACCCTACCCCACCCTACATCACCCTTTAACTCTAAACCCTAAGTTTTAGATTAATTAATCTAAGGGTTATAAGTGTGTTTTTTCTCCTTAAAAAACGTGTTTTTGAAAAGTGGTACAAAAAAGTGGTATTTTGACAATTTTTCTTGTGTTAAATATATTATATAAGTCTATATATAATGGGACTATTGACCTAGACTATATAAATTGCAAGAAGACAAGATCAACTTAAGATATACTTCCTCTCTGATATATAAATAGGGTCATTTCCACGTTTTTACACAAATTAAAGGAATTATTGAAATATATTTATATTTTTATTAATTACACTTATTTAACGAATGGTATTTGAAATAAATAAAATTATTCATAAAATTAAAGTATTCGTAATTAATACTAAACTGAAAGTTGTATTGAAAAATTTAAATAATATTTTTGTGTAACAAAAATTATACTAAAATAACTTGAATCTGTTTTTTTCCCCTCGCTTAAGCTTCCACAAAATCTAATTTTCAACACTTTATATCTCATTTATTATCTAAAATGAAAGTTTTTACAATAAAATTACTGATTTGTATGATCTTATAACATACTCCTACTAAAAACACTTAACCAAATGTCTTGATGGCACTTTATAATTGCTTGGATGAAATCTTTACAGAACCCCATTATAGTGACAGATATTGTATATGTATCTATAGTATTAAAACAGAAGTACAAATCTGAGAATGCTAAAATTTAGTCATTTATTACAACAATAATTAATGAAGCTATTGATGTTTTAATGAAGCTACAATTAATGAATGTTGTCTTATCCAAATTAAGTTAATCGATTTATTACACTATAATAAATGAAGCAACTGATATTTTAATGAAGCTATTAATTAGGAATGTTATCTTATCCAAATTTTAAAATATTTTATTACATCTTTTTTTTTTACTTTTTCTAATTACTTCATTAATTATATTTATTATAATAATTAACATCACTTATTTTACGTGTTAATCATAATAATTTCATATGTTTGATAAAATTATTTCATTCGTGACAAAGATTGCAACCGGTTAATAAATAGTTTTTATGTATTCACATTCATCCAAGTATCCATCCAAATAAAAATCGTTTTTTGATATCGTTTTTTGTTGTTCTAAAACTAAACTACATGTAGATATTATTAATTTCTAGACGGGTTATGAGTTGATCCTTCCGGGTTCGGGTAGGTTCATATGAACCTAAAAGTATTCAAATAACCTATATGTTTAAAATATCATTAAACAAAATATAAATACATAAGTAAAAATTTATATTATAGATTTCGTGTGTTAAGTTTTTAATAAGATATATGAATAATATAGAAATAATATTATACTTTTGTTTAAAATATTCCAACTAATTCTTTTATTAATTGACAAAAACTCATATGTAAACAAATGATATTATTTTTACCGGGATATAAATTTTATTATACAATTGACGGTTACAAATGAATAACCATATTACGTTTGTTGACTTTATATTTATTTCTAATTAGTCAAGATAAGTATATTTTTATATATAGTATATCATCATGTAAAAACATATAACTATATCACGAAACAAGATTTAAATTAACACCCGCTCGGTGAGCGGGTCCAGCTCTAGTTTTTACATTTAATTTTCAAGTGGTGTTATTTCTACGTCATCATTTAATTATATGAACAGTAAGCTTCATGATAATTGATAAACATCAAAACTATATGTTCTAATTAAGAAATCTGAATACAGATGAAACTCTCGTCCAAACAAAATGGTGAAATGGTCATTGTTAGTTTATGAAGTTTTTAATTAAGTTCAGTCTTTTTAAAAAAGTTTTTAATTAAGTCTTTTTTTTCTCTTGACACTTATCGATTTATTGCTTTTCATATATAAAAAAAATTCAACAAATTTTATTTTGTAAGAGAAAATCTCTCTAACAACCTCTTAACATTATCTAAGTTCAAAAGATTTACAACTATTTTCAATAGGAGTAGAAAGAAAACAAAGAGCAAATATGGAACACAAAGGCCTCCCTTTCAGATCAATCCTAGCTCATTCTCTCTGGATAACTCTTGTTGGAATCCTTCTCTTCACTCTCTCAACCACAAAAAGACATAACTTCGGTTACATCAAGTTCTTTTCGGTATCAGGAACATTACTCATAACCTTACCGTGGATGATCCAGCTCCTGATCAGTTCTGCCGTCATATTACTGCACAAGACCAGAGGTTACAACCTCATGTGGATTGTACGATCACCAAAACCATCCAACGAGAATCAGCAACTCACAAATGTTGTCACTATATCTTCTTCATCATCATCATCTCCTCTTAAGAAAGATGACACGGGTGAGATCGAGATTAAGATTGTGATTCCAAGAAGTCCAGTGTCAACTCATTTGGAGATTGAAGGAAGCAATAACTCAAAACTTGACACAAATGTATCACCTGTTGCTTAAGTGTAACTACTAATGTTCTTGTTCTGTCTTTTTATTCTTTTCATTTCTGCTAGTATGGTCTGAAACTTGTAGTTCTTTCATTAATAATGAATTTGATTTGCTATTATATAACATTTCATAATGTTTCAATCATTCAAATCTCTATTAACAAATCGATAATGTGTCTAAACCAATATCCACACTGATTACATTTGTGTACTGTACCACTTCTTCCATGCTTGGTCTTGATTCCGCCACAACTTGTGCATAGCAGTCCAAGTTTCAGAACCATATCAATCTCCTCTTCTGAGTATTCACCTACCAGCCTTGTATCTATAGCATCAAGCCGAGAATCACTTCTCCAGCAATCACAAACCCATTTTGTCAAATGCCTTTTCTCAGCTGGAATCTAATGGTCTCCTTCCACAGGTTACTTCAAACATGAAAACACCAAATGCATAAACATCTGTTCTTGTAGAAGTTGCCATGTAACCCATTGTTCCTATAGCAGCCGTTGCTGGTAAGCTATCTCCATAATCTTCAAACCTCGCCATTTCAAAGTCTCCTAACCGTCCAGTAGATTCAGAATCTAACATGACGTTAGAAGCTTTTATACCTTTGTGTAACACAACTTGGTTAGCTCCTGTGTGCAGGTAACTGAGAGCAGATGCAATATCCTTCAATATCGCAAACCGTGGCCATGTAAGAGGCGGGTTTTCTCTGTGAAACAAGTATCTATCAAGACTGCCATTGGACATATACTCAGAGACAAGAAGAAGCTCTCCTTTCCTTCTGCAATATCCAAGAAGAGGAACTAAGTTTATGTGCTTTAAACTTCCCATAGTCACTACTCACTACCTCAGCTACAAACTGTTTCATGCCTTGCTTTGCATCATGGCACACTCTCTTTATAGCTATATCTCCAGTGCAAGGCAGGTTCCCCCTGTAGACTTCTCCAAAACCGCCTTTCCCTAAACGACCATCTTGGTCAAAGCCTCTTGTTGCTTTGTATAGAGATTTTACAAGAGAACCGTCTCTACTCTACAGATTCAGTCTTGGATGAGGAATCTGAGGAAGTTCTGACAAGTCCAGTCTCTGCATCAACACTTTGATTCTGATAAAACTCCATCCTAAGATATACTGGTAACTAACCAATGAACCTGTTGCTGCAGAGAATCCAAAGAACAGTTTTTGATCCGGGAAGATTTCAGTAAGATTGATCGATCTTGACAAAAGAGGATGGTTTGGCTTCTGGATTCTTAGAGGAGCCACTGTGACATTGAGTAAAGTTCTTTCATAATCCACCCACAACTGTAAAGGTTCTTCATCTGCTTAAGAGAAGTAAGAAGCTGAAGCAGACTCTATAGACTTCAGGCTGTTGATGTCTATACCAACATGATTCCTGTTTGGATAGTATCTAGATCAATAGCTAGAAGCTGAGAAGATGGAGATCCATTTGTTGAGAGATGTTGAAGATCCCCAGGTACTGAGTTGGATCTGGTAGTCTGAATTAATGGAGGATGATACAACAAAGGCAATTCCAAGGCCAACGTCAGCTGCTGGTTTAGGCACAAGAGCACAAACAAAATGAGTTGAGAAAGAGAAGTTCTTCTCAGATGAATCAAATGGCTACTTAAAGAAAGCATGACCCATTTGCTGCGTGGATTCGTTAGTTAGCTGCAATAATCCATCTGGAGAGAGGATTTTTGCAGCTCCATCTAGATGAAGTTCAGCTTTAGCTTGGCCAAAGCCATTGTAGATGAAACCGGCTCATTCCTGTTGACTTAACAAGCAAATAAGATGATTAAAGAAGATCAACAAGCTGAGATGCAATTCTTGAGCATCCATTGCTAATGAATGTTATGTTTCAGTTTCAGTAACTTCTTCAGGACATGAAGGTAACACCAGTTTTCCACATTCTAAGCTCAATTTTCTTTAGGAAATGTATTATATGGGTATGACTATGACAGTTACCTGTGTTTCAAAAAAAAAAAAAGAAAAAAAAGGGTATGACAGTTACCTTAAACCTGTATTTTAAGTTGTTCATAAAAAAAATTATACGGCCTCTGGTCTGGTTCTAACAATGACATATTACACATGGCTTGGATAATGAAGCCAAACAATCATGTTAGATTTATAAAGTTTAATTATGCCCACCAACCAAAAAGTATTCAACTTGGTGTATGATTTTGAGAAAAGAGGTGATAATAAAAGAATAAAGTTAATTAATCTCTGCAAAAAGACTACTATAAAACATTAGATTATCTTTTGCATTCTTGTTTATTTCGTATAAATCAGCCTAAACTAAACAGGTTTGAAACTCTTTTATTTTTACAAATTACAAGCAGATTAGCTAGTCTTGAACCAGTGAAACATTTGGTATCAGACCAAGTCATATATAAGAGAATAGCTAGCTACTATGAGATAAAAAGGATGCATAACCTAAAGCCTAAACGTTCAGCTGGATGGTTGTTACTTGTTAGACACTTATCTTCACTGATTAAAGATTTCAATGGAGAACAAAATATGAATGGTTATACCATCAGGTTCTTAGATTCCTTTGTGTGTCACCATGGCTAATCCGGTGTAAGGTGAGTTATTGTCCGAGGAAGAAGATACTGAGGAAGCTGACCAGCTCCTTGAAGCTACAAGAGAGGCTGCATCAATCAGAACCGAAGAATGATTACTAAACCCCACACTATATGGTGAGATATTTGGCAAAGGTAGGCTGTTGTTTAAGTATAAAACCACTTGTTCCATCGTAGGCCTTGACTCTGGCACTATATTTGAACATAGCAAACCAAGTTTCATAACCATCTCAACTTCCTCTGCTAAGAACTCATCTCCCAACCTGGGGTCAATAGCATCAACCAAAGAATCCCTTTTCCAGCACTCACAAACCCATTTCACCAGAACTCGCTTCTCACATTGTAACTGTGGTTCCACAGGTCTCCTCCCACATGTAACTTCAAGCATGAAAACACCAAAGGCATACACATCAGTTCCAGTGGAAGCTACCATATCAATTATTTCAGGCGCCATGTACCCTATTGTTCCAACGGCTCCTGTTGGGCATGCATACTCTCCATGGTCATGAAACCTAGCCATTCCAAAATCTCCTAGCCTTCCGTTGAACTCAGCGTCCAACATAATGTTTGAAGCTTTGATGTCCCTGTGCAGAACAACTTGGTCAGCACCTGTATGCAGGTAACAAAGAGCAGATGCTATTCCCTTGACTATTACAAGTCTCTGCGTCCAAGAAAGGATCGGTTTCTGGTCATCAAACAAATGCTCATCAAGACTACCGTTGGGCATGTACTCAGAGACCAGAAGAAGCTCATGTTTTCTCCTGCAATACCCAAGAAGTGGAACAAGATTCCTGTGTTTCAGACATCTCATGCTCACCACTTCAGACACAAACTGCTTCACACCTTGATCATCATTATGGAACATTCTCTTCACAGCTATTTCTCTGCTTAGAAGGAGAGTTCCTCTGTATACTTCTCCAAAACCTCCTTTTCCAAGAAACTCATCTTTGTTGAACCCTTTTGTTGCTTTGTATAAGGACTCATAAGAGAATCTGTGTGCACCAAACTCCTTTTCCCATTCTTCAGTTACTTCTGCATACTTACACCTCTTGAAAAGATACACTCCTGTGAGAACACCCAAGCCCATGGTAGCCAGAAAACCAAGCAATACAATGATGAGTTGAGAATGATTCTTATGTTCAGCTCTTGGCTGAGGAACTTCAGGTAGTCTTGAGAGGTCAAGTCTCTGTAAAGATCCTCCGTTTGTGCAAAAACTCCACCAAAGAACATATTGATAACTAGTAGCTGTCCCTGTTGCTGCAGAGAACCCAAAAAAAAGTCTTGATCTATTAGGAAATATCTCTGTAAGATTGATGGGTTGTGACAAAAGAGGTTGAATAGGCTTCTGGACTTCAAGAGGAGCCATTGAGACATTAAGCATAGTGTCTTCATAATCCACCCAAACCTGTATTGGTTTTCCACTCAGGAGGTTTATGCTTTCATTCTTACCTTTTATGTAGTAAGAAGCTGAAGCTATTCCTACAGAGAGAGGACTGTGCACATCAATCCCTACATGATTGTTATCAATGTCTTCAAAATCTGGATTCCAAATAGTGTCAAGCTCAACAGCAAGCACATCAGAAGAAGGAGATCCATTTTTCGATACGTTGAAAACCCCCAAGTATCTATCTGACTCTGCGTGTGAGAAATCCATAGAAGGAGATACTACAAAGGCCATGCCATGGCCACCTTCAAACCCTGGACGAGGCACAAGAGCACAAACGAAGTGTGTTGAGAAGGAGAGTGGTTTAGAGGAACTGAGACGGATTGGTTTCTTGTAGAAAACATGAGCCATTTGATGATCTGAAGCGTTTGTAAGCTGTAATAATCCATTGGGAAGAACTGTTGCAGATCCATCAAGATAAAGATTTTCTTGCCCCCCAAAGTTGTTATAGACAAACTTTATCTCTTGTTCATTTGATAGATAAATCAGATGAAAACAAGAGATCACCAGGATCTGAATCAATCCACAAGTCATTGCTGGTGCTGATGATGAAACAGAGAGTTTGGATCTGTTTTGAAAGAACAAAGAAGTATGTGAGCTTGTGTTTTAGTGATGCAAGTGTTAAAGTATTGTTTGTTTATATCCAAAGGGAATATTAGTACACCATAAGCATTCGCAGTTTATTCCCCTTTACAAACTGGACTTACTTTAGTAACAATAAAGCTTCTTCATCTGACACAATATTTGAACATAAATAAATGATCTAAAGAGATTACGCAATGCTGCATGTGATGCACCCAGAAACGGTAATAACGGGTCAAACAATGTTTTAAGAAAAAAAAAAACTAGTTATGTCTTAGACTAGATGTGCATTACATTTTCACTGGAATCTACTCCTACTTGTTCAACTTGGAGCTTGCTTATATGTTGACCCCCTAAGACCGGTAAGGCAGAGAGACTTTAAATACTAACGTTGGTACTTCCGGTACAAAGACCAAAAGCCTTGTTTTTATAATGACTGAACAAATAAAATATGAAATAAAGCATCCTCATTGTTTGATTATGTAGGTAGTCACCAGAACAACATTAAAAAGGAAGGGTAAAAGACAGCCTAATTGGATTCACCTTAGCTTAGAGGCTTTCATGTTGCAATAAACAAAAAATGAAGATCATCACATCAAATGTATGTTAGGCTCAGTTACTACTACATTTGTCGTCTCCCTCATACATTTGATATCACATGTGTGTCAGGCTCAGTTACTAACTACCTTTGTCGTCTCTCTTATGTGTGACTGTTATCCAATAGTCACATCTCATGTTGCTTAACGCATTCTCAAGTACACACAAATTCTAAAAATTTAATAGCTTTTCCAATAACCATGCATACTAAACACATCCAAAACTCTTCCTCCAAACCCTTACAAATAGTATGCTTCCAATTCATTACCACAAACATAACACACAGTTCCAGCTTCGAAAACATAACAGGCTTTCTAACACATAGGTTGATATCTGACCAAAGGAAATATAAAGAGCCTAGTAAAGATTAATCCCTGAAAAGAAATCTCATTTCTGTAACTGGTATTATCTGACTTTGATTGGGACAATGAGGAAGATAAAACAATCTTTAGAGCTAAATCACTACCTCTAACTGCTGATACTAGAAAGGTTGAACTTAAGATCTTCTGTCAGGCAATGTGACCGTTTAGACAGCGGGTGAGAGAGTTTTAGGCTTCTCTGGTTCTGCAACTATGTGAAGAGAGTTCTTAGTGTCCAATGTGTGTCCCCATGGCTGCTTTGTTGACTTACAAGCATAAGGTGAGTGGTTGGCTGAGGACGAAGACATCAAGGGAGCTGACCAACTCCATGAAGCGGATAAGACTACCAGAGATAGATGCATCGATCAGAACCGGAGCAAAAGCGCCAATTCCTAAAGTACATGGTGAGAAATCAGGCAAGGGTAAGTTCTTGTTTAGGTATAGGACCACTTGTTCCATACTAGGCCTAGACTCTGGCACAATATTTGAATGTAGCAAACCAAGTTTCATAACCATCTCCACTTCCTCAGGTATGAACTCATTTCCAAGTCTTGGGTCAGTGGCATCAAGCAAAGAATCCTTTTTTCAACACTCACACACCCATTTGATCATATGTTGTTTCTCAGCTCCCAACTGCGGTTCCACAAGTCTTCTCCCACAAGTTACTTCAAGCATGAAAACACCAAGGGCATATACATCAGTTCGAGTAGAAGCTCCCATCGTGATTAGCTCAGGTGCCATGTACCCTATAGTTCCCACAGCTGCTGTTGTGGCTGCATCGTCTCCATGTTCATGAAACCTAGCCATGCCAAAATCACCTAACCTCCGATTGAACTCAGCATCCAACATAATGTTGGAAGCTTTGACATCTCGGTGCAGAAAACTTGTCAGCACCTGTATGTAAGTACCACAGAGCAGATGCTATTCCCTTAACAACCACAAGTCTTTGTGACCAAGAAAGAACTGGTTTGGTCTCATCAAACAAATGCTCATCAAGACTACCGTTAGTCATGTACTCCGAGACAAGAAGAAGCTCACGCTTTCTCCTGCAGTACCCGAAAAGCGGAACAAGATTCCTGTGCTTTAGACATCTCATGCTCACAACTTCAGCCACAAATTGCTTCACACCTTCATCACCATTATGGGACACTCTCTTCACCGCTATCTCTCTGCCTTGCGGAAGATTACCTCTATAGACTTCACCAAAGCCTCCTTTTCCAAGGAACTCATCCTTGCTGAACCCCTTGGTTGCTTTGTACAAGGACTTGTAAGAGAACCTATGTGCCTCAAACTCCTTTTCCCATGTTTCAGACACTTCTGAGTACTTCTTCCAGCTGCGGTAATAAACTGCTGCAAGAACAGCTAAAACCACAATAGCCACACAAACGGACAAACGGACAGGATGATAATCCATGGAGGAAGTTTCTTATGTGGAGCTTTAGGATGAGGAACATGAGGAAGTTTTGAGATGTCAAGTCTCTGTAGTGATCCTTTCTTTGTGCCAAAACTCCACCAAAGAATATACTGACGACTCACTGCGTTCCCTGTTGCTGCAAAGAACCCAACAAACAGTTTTGACTATTCGGAAACACTTCTGGAAGGTTGATTAGTTGTGACAAGAAATGACGACTTGGCTTCTGGACTTAAAGTTAATTCTATAGATGTTGAAGCTTTTGGAAGATCTCTGACGCTTGGCTGTCTATAATCTATAACTGGCTCTTGCCTTGAATGAAAGAGTAACAACAACTTGTTTTATAGATAATCTCAAGAATTTACACAAAAGTCGTTTTATATCATTCTACCAATCACGCATGATGGATAATGTCAAGAATGGACATGGTCTGAGCATATGATGAAACAAAAATCGAATGAAAAGATTGAAAATCAGCCGATAATAAGAGGCCAAAGAAGAGGTAAGTTGTTAGAAACTTTCATCGTCCACTCCCGTAGTTGATTGAGTGAGTCATAAACGTGGAGTTGTTGGATGAGTAAGAAGACATTGATAGTGAAGGGAGCATGAGTTGTGCTGGTGAAAACGCCGTTGGAGTGAGCACTCCAATTCCAGGAGAAGATGGCCAAAACTCGGGTAAAGCTAGGTTTCCATTTAAGTATTGCACCACTTGTTCCATGGACGGTCTTGCATCTGGATCAAGGTTTGCACAAAGCAAACCCACTTTCATAACCCTCTCCACTTCCTCTAATGAGAATTCTGTCAACCTTGAATCTATAGCATCAACCAAAGAAAACCTTCTCCAGCACTCACAAACCCATTTAATCACAAAACGTTTTTCAGCCGACAAGCCAAGTTCCACAGGTCTCCTCCCACAAGTTACTTCAAGCAAGAAAACACCAAAGGCATATACATCAGTTGCAGTGGAATGTCCCATTGTAGTAAGCTCAGGTGCCATGTAACCAACAGTTCCAACTGCAGTTGTTGTGGTTGGATCAGTTCCTCTGTCATATAGCCTGGACATACCAAAATCTCCCAACCTTCCATTAAACTCTGCATCCAACATAATGTTAGCAGCTTTGATATCTCTGTGTATAACAACTTGGTCAGCTTCTGTGTGTAAGTAACTAAGAGCTGCCGCGATGTCTTTGATGATGGCAAGTCTTCTCCACCAGGGGAGAGTTGATTTATCATAATCAAACAAGTACTGGTCAAGGCTACCATTTGGCATGTACTCAGAGACCAGTAATAGCTCATGTTTCCTCCTGCAATACCCAACAAGTGGAACCAAGCTTCGGTGTTTTGAACTCCTCATGCAAACAATCTCAGCGACAAATTGCTTCATGCCTTCCTCCCCATCATGTGATACTTTCTTCACAGCCACTTCTCTCAGTTCACTGCTCCGAGGGAGTGTTCCTTTGTAGACTTCACCAAAACCTCCTTTCCCAAGAAACTCATTTCTACTGAACCCTTTTGTTGCTTTGTATAGAGATTTGTAAGAGAACCTGAGTGGACCATATTCCTTTTCCCATTCCTCTCTTACTTCTGCGTACAAGTTTCTCCTATACATATAAGCTTTAATAAGAAGCCCCAAAACTAAGAAAGCTAGAAAACCAAGCAGAACATCAAGCACCCGAGATGTATACTTATTCTTATTGCTAGGATTGGGAACTTTGGGAAGTTTTGAGAAGTCAATCTTTTGCAGTGATTCCATGCTTTTGCTAAAACTCCACCCGAGTATGTACTGGTAGGTCATGATTGACCCGGTTGCACCAGAGAAGCCGACAAACATTCTTGTACCTTGCACAATCTCGGTAAGATTGATGGATGTTGTTGACAAAAGAGGTCGGCTTGGTTTGTGGTTTCCAAGAGGAGCCAATGAAACATTGAGTGTTGTTCCTTCATAATCCACCCAAACCTGGATAGGATCTCCACTTAATAGTTTGATGTCTATATTTCTACCTTCTTTGTCTAAATAATAAGAAGCCTTGGCAGTTAGCACAGAGCTTGCGCTGTTCACATCGATCCCAACATGACTACCACTGACCTCGTGCACATCTGGAGCTGTAGATATATCAAGCTCAACAGCAAGCACACGTGTGGAACCATATCCATTTGCGTTGAAAAGCCCAAAGAATCGAGTTGGGTCCGGGCCTATGAAATCAGTGGAATTAGACACAAAAAATGCAATGCCATGGCCACTGACCTCACCTGCAGGGACCATCGCACAGACGAAATGTGTGGAGAAGGAGACTGGTTCAGATGGTTTGAAGATAACCGGCTCCTCGAAGAAAGCAAGACCTATTTGTGTTGTTGTCGTTGCATTTGTCAGCTGCAGGACATGCTTCTTTCCAAGGATTCTTGCACTACCCTCAAGATGAAGACGACGATCTTCTTGGCTGAATCCGTTGTAGACAAACGTCGTCGTGTCTTGTTGTAATGATGGGCAAACACAGTATAACATCAAGATTATTCCCGGAAGCAATCCTCTAGTCATTGGTGACAGAAAGTGTTTTGGTTTTGTTCTTTCCTTTCTCTGCTAAAAATGGTGGTAGTAGACTCATTGAAGATGACATCAAAGTTAAATATTGACGACTGCTTTGGAATCTTTAAGGTATAAATGCTTTCCCTTAGTAAGACTTTCGAACAACATGTCCTCGTCATGCCAGGCATGGATTTGGGTGTTACTTTAAAGTTAAATCATTAAAACTTTCAAGTTAACGGATAGCACGTCTATATAGAAAATAATATGATCGGGATTATTATATGTTATATAATCTGCATATTTATACGTCAAAGAAAAATTTCTTTTAAGGAAGATTTTTGGGAAAATCTCCTAACATAGGCTAAAACAAGTTTCGTGACCAAAATAACTCGCGATAAATAAAATGAATAATATATTTTATTAAATAGAAAAAGACTAATTTATCTGTAATAAACAATACATTTAATTCAATTATTCTAAATCTTAAATTCTAAACTCTAATCTCCAAATTTTAAATTGCACTTCCTTCCAAAACTATATATTAATTGTAGATTAATTAATTCAATATGTATATATCTTTACATTTTTAATAAAATCTATTTTAGTCATTTTATTTGTAAAATGTATTTTTGTGACAAAAGTTTTATCAGACTATTATAGGATATTTCACTTACAAAATTTCATAACTGATGTCAGAAAATGAAGAATATCATATTCAGAGTACAACCTTCCTTGTTATTACTTATACAACTAGACTTGAACACTAATAAATAAAGAAGATAATCTTCAATAAGATATGTTCTCTGCATCGACATAATTAGAAGAATCAAATAAGAGACTTGCTTCCTTAAATCCAGAGAAATTTCCAATATATATTGTTTTATATATATATTTTATTTCCCCACTATTGTTTTTTATTTTTTTGATGCTGATTTTATATCAGTGAAGACCAAATTACTACAAACTCCTTCAATTTTCTAAGTTTCTCTTGCTATCATTTGTTCTTATTATGTTTTTTTTCTTGATTCGTTCGTTTATTGAATATGTGTGAGTAGTTCTCTAGTTGGGTTTAGAGTTTTTTCACAAGGGGATTTTATTAGTTGTTGACTTAGAATTGATAGCTCTACAATTTATCATATGGTTTTCCATCTATAGTGTTTTTAGTGCATGAAACTTGATTAACTACTTAGTTTATGAGCTTAGGTTGTTTTGCATCCGATAAGTATTCAATGAAATACCTAGAATAATTATAAAAAGCAAAGTGTCTTTAATCAACATAAGTTGATGTTATTGTGTTTTGTGAACATATCAAACATGTCTTGAATGATCGTTTAGAATTTGTAACTCAACGGAAGTTAGTATGCAAGATTGTATCACATAGGTTGATTCTATTGTTATGTTTGAGTTCAAGACGTTGCTTTATTTTATTCACTAGTCAAATTATTTATTTGTCAATAATGAAAATGATATCCCCAATAACAATTTCAGAACCAGATTATAGGAAAAACTGCCGATTAGTACCTCAACTAGGGTCATATTGCCTTATCAGTACCCAAACTATTTGACTGTGCATATTTGTACCTGATCTAATAAAAATTTGAAATCGGTACCTGAACTAATAAAAAACGGCTTTTACGTACCTGCGACCGACAACATGTCAGGTAACCGGTAATATTTATTTGGGAAATGCTAAACGACGCCGTTTCAACTAGTGAAAAAAATATGCGCAGATGAAGGATCGAACTTGGGTCTCTCTTAAATAAAGAGCACATCATTAACCACTTGTGCTAGTATAAAAATCTCGTTATTGTTTGTAAAAACAACTATATTACCTTTTAAATTAGCGATTATCTTCCTCTTTTTTTCATCAACACCAACAAAGGTTAAATAACCAAAAAAAATCTCAAATTTGAAATAAGAATTTATTTTATAAATAAGCATAACTTAATTTGGTTATATATATATATATATATATATATATATATATATTAAAGATATGTTTTCTATTATTGTGTTAAATTTTAAATTTATCTTTTGAATTACTTATTATTGTTAAAAGTGTGTTATATATTCTTACATTTATTATTCAGTCAAAGCAATATTAATTTTAATAGTATTAAATATTTTAGTATTTAAAGAAAAAAATATTTTTTTATTTCATATCTTTAATAATCTGATTATTTTATATTTTTCTAATAATATATATTTATGTAATTGTTTTGTCATTTTAAAACTATAGTAATAAATTAAACTTTTATCAAATGTTTGAAAAATATTATATCAAATAATTTTATTTAATATAAATATAACTTGTTGAAATTAATATTAGAAATCTACTTATTAAAAATTAGTATTAGAAATATATTTATTAGAAATTAGTATTAAAAATCTAGTTATATGAGTTTGTTTTTGTAAAGAAACAATAATTCTCCACTAGCATAAGCGGTTAATGCTTGCATTGCATGCGTGCTGAACCCCAGTTCGATCCGCGGTAGGTGTTCTTTTTTTCCTAACTCAAAACGACGTCGTTTTGGTTAGAATAAGATGATTCATCCACGAACCGGTCCACCTCAGCATGTTACTGACACGCTGTCGGTCGCAGGTACGAATAAGCCGTTTTTTATAAGTTCAGGTATCAATTTCAAATTTTTATAAGTTGAGATACAAATATGCACAGTAAAATAGTTTGGGTATTGATAAGGCAATATGACCCTAGTTGAGGTATTAATCGGCCGTTTTCCCCCAGATTATATATCACCCTGTATCACTACAGAACCATTGACTCATTGTCAGAGGAACAACAAACTGATGAATGTACCTCAGACAGAGTTCAAGCTTTTGGGATATCTATGAACTATGATGCTTGACTATCTTTAATATATTATTGGCTCATGCCTTGAATGAAAGAGTGACAACAACTTGCTTTATATATATATTTAGAAAAGTAATTGCCAGAATTTATACAGATTATTTATATAGTTCTACTAATCAAGCTTCATGGAGAATGGACATGGTGTGAGCTTATGATGAAACAGTCGATATTAAGAGGCCAAAGATGAGGGAAGTTATTAGAAACTTTCATCGTCCGCTCCCGTAGACGACTGAGTGAGTCATAAACATAGAGTTGTTGGATGAGGAAGAAGATAGTGACAGTGAAGGGAGTATGAGCTGTGCTGGTGGGGTGAGCACTCCAATTCCGGGAGAATATGGCCAAAACTCGGGCAAAGCTAGGTTTCCATTTAAGTATTGCACCACTTGTTCCATGGACGGTCTTGCATCTGGAGCAAGGTTTGCACAAAGCAAACCCACTTTCAGAACCCTCTCAACTTCCTTTGATGAGAATTCTGTGAGCCTTGGATCTATAGCATCAATCAAAGAAGATCTTTTCCAGCAATCACAAACCCATTTGATCAGAAAACGTTTGGCAGCCAACAAGTCAGGTTCCACAGGTCTCCTCCCACAAGTTACTTCAAGCAAGAAAACACCAAAGGCATATACATCAGTTCTAGTGGAAGGTCCCATTGTTGAAAGCTCAGCTGCCATGTAACCAACAGTTCCAACCGCAGCTGTTGTGGTTGGATCAGTCCCTCGATCATATAACCTGGACATACCAAAATCTCCCAACCTTCCGTTAAAATCTGCATCCAACATAACGTTAGAAGCTTTGATATCTCTGTGTATTGATGTTCTGCGTTTTACCACAGGCCAATTAACCTAAGTGCACGCTACCACAATCGAATGGTATATCGATGCAGCACTTTAGGATCGAATCCACAGAGAACTAGTGATCTATAACACTAAGAATACACAAAATTTCCTAATCTAAGCAAACAAGGGAAGATGGGTGATTTGTAACAAACTAAACTCCTAGAATTATGAACAATGTGATCTCAAATTCAAACAAGAAACAAGTGCAAGAATCAAACTTTAAATCAATAGCTAAGGATAGATCCATGGGCAAGATCATCGATATCGGGTGATCAAGATTCAATCTAGGATGCTCAAACAAAACAATCAACAAGTCTATAGGTCTAAATCTCGTTCAAATAGACTAATCCACTCCCGTGACAATAGCCCCTATGCTAATCATGAATTAGACATCAACTCCCGTTGGCCTTACCCAATCAAGCATGCATAAAACACAAGTCTACTAACCACTAAACATCTTGACAACAACTCCCGTTGGCCAAGCATGTATAGGACAATACTAGGTTGTTCAAGCATTTCATCGAACACCTTCCGGGCGTGAAACTACTTATGATCTAGATTAGATTTCCCAACCTTAACCTAGCATTAAAATCACCTAATAAGCCATAGAACAAAGTTAATCAAGCAAGAATCATCCTAAACATTCACCTAATCACCCTAATCTACTTAACCCATGAATCTAAGAATGTTTACTCAATAAACTCCATGATAAACCTTAAATCTATGTGAGATTCAAGGTTAATCATGTAAGAGAAACAAGATAATATGAAGTACTTCCTTAGAAATCAACAAAGATTCAAGCTTTTACAATCCAAAATAAGTTCTTTTGAGAGAAAATGAGATATCTTAGGGTTTTTGGGGTGCAAATCTCTTTGTAAGAAGGTAAAACTCGAGCTGGTTTGATCTCATAAACCAAGTCAAACCGGAATAGACCGGTCAACAGCTTGATTTTGCGTCTTGTCTTCTCCGTAGCGGCCACTGCATCCCGCTATACCAAGCCGCTACAAGCTCGTAGCGGTATGCTTATACCGCTACACCATCCAGATATGGAGCAGGGGAACGAGTTTCAAAGCCAGCGGCCAAGCAACGCCGCTACGTCGAGCCGCTGCGACGCTTCACGCCACCAAGCTTCATCTCGTGCTTCGTCTTTCGTCATCTGCTCATCTCCAAACAAGGCTCGTGCTCCGACCACCACTGGCTCATCCCCACGGCCGAGCTCGTGCTCATCACTCCAAGTCCTCGCCTTCCTTGAGTCTCCATCTCCGATGATTCGCTCCACCAACGGAGTCTTTGGTACGCGTCAAGAGACTCACCGTCGTGTTCTGAGTCGAGCCCGTGCTCGAGTATCGTCATTGGAACGAACGGATCCGGTGAAGAGAAAGCTTCGTGAGCTTCAATGGTGGGTTTTGCTCAATTTGCAAGACAGGTCCTCAAGCTTCTGGATAATTACGCTTTGACCCCATAACTTTCATATATGCAGTTTAGCCCTTGATTTTCGCCTTAAACTTCCAATTGTGCAATCTGAACCCTGTCAAATGTAATAATGTATGCAAATGCAATATAAAGACCTAAATGCAACCTAGAATGATAATAATATGCTGAAATATGAATCTAAAACTTATCAAAATCATGAGATATCAACTCCCCCAAACTTGCTCTTTACTTGTCCACAAGTAAACACTCAAGAACAAGATGAGGAAATTCTTAAAAAAAAAAGGAGCTAGTGACTAAAAGAGACACTTTCTAACCTTCAACATGATATCCTAAAAGAAACATAGCAAATAGCATGAACAATCTTTTCTATTACACTCTAGCTTCTCAAGGCCTATCTTAACTCTAATATCTCTACACAAGTCACTTACTCATCAATCAACAAGTCTTTTAACCAACTCTCACATTCATTCAAACGAGCATATAAGGTGAATTCTTGCAAATGGGAACTTGATCTTAGTCATTTGGTTTGGTGAGTGAAATGGTCTAATGAGAGAGAAGAGAAGGATTCAGATATATTTTTTTAAAGTGGCAATCACTCAAGAAAAGGAACTTGATCAATATGCAAAATTTATCTAAGACAAGGAACAATTCACGCATACATAGATCGGTTCTCATCAAACTACCCTTTCCTAAGTGATTTCAAGTTCTACCCTTCTTCTTCTTCATCCCAAAACCCAAAAACAACACCCATTTCGTCTCTCACCCAATGAACATTCTCTTTTTCTTTGACTTACCCAGCTAAGGACAATTTATCTTTAAAGACTCTTGGCTCTCTCTCTCTCTCTTTTTTTTTTTTTTTCTTTTCCCCACTCTCTTCCTGCTTCTATCTTTTTTTTTGGGGATCTATTTGACTTATCTAGAGCCTTTCTTTTCTTATTTTCTTGTCCCTAGGGGTTTCTTTTCTTATATCACTCTTTTTGTTCATTTGGTGCACTCTTCTCACAAACCCAACCACCATCCTAAATGCTAGCTCAAATGAGGTCTTAATGCTAGCAAAAGATGAGAACAAGCCTATGTCGCTCCCTATACTCTCAAGATTTTGCACATGACGAGCTATCAATAAGAGGCCTCACACAAGCAAATCAATGATGGTTTCAAATAATGGTATGGGTGATGGGTATGGAAGTGCCATTTGGGTTAACAAAAGGGTAATGAATGGAGTAAGATAACCCAAATGTGTATGAGATCCATGACTAAGTATGCAAGTGCCCATATGCAAGAGAAATTAAGTTCATTAAGCTCAAGTAGTTTGGAGTTGGTTTAGAGAACAAGTCAATATCAAGCTCACAACAAGTTTCAAGTAGAGTCTTCAAGGCTCGAAGCATACAAGATTTTCATTAGATGTTTAAGCTACTTGATATGTTTAGCTAGGGTATCAAGTTGAGTTCTAGACATGCGCTCTTTGCAAGGAAATTAAAACACAGCTCCCTATGCACATGGATGCAACCTAAATGCTTCTAGACTCAATCCTAAAGGTGCAAATGATGCAACTAGATGCTTGTTTTTGTTGTTTTCGAAATTTTTCAAATTTTTAGGCTTTTTCTATGCAAATAAGTATGTACAATGCAATGCATGAGATGGATGACAAGTAAACAAAACAGAAAACAAGGTGAGATAGTAGACTCTCCCCCAAACTTACTTCACACAGTCTCTTGTGTGAAAATAAATTTGAAAGAGAGGTGAAAGGAAAAATAAAACATGAAGAACTAAAAATTGACAAGGGTAGAATGCACTAACTTGGAGTTAGCTTTGATGAAAGGAGGGGAATGAGGAGGGAGAGAGCTTGCTGTGACCTTGGCCATTTGATATGCCCTCTTGAAAAGATTTAGAACTCCCCCAAACTTGTCCCTAAACTTATTCAAACAAATTAAAACAAGATAAAATAAAAATAGAAATATATACAAAGGATAGACATGGGAATGCCTCCCAAGCGCGCTTGTTTTAAGTCTCTAGCTTGACTTTGTGTGCTTGCTAGTCATAGGAATCAAAGGGTTGAGCCAATGCACCTTTGGTCCTTCTCCTGCAAACACAAGGAACAAAGTGTGCAAAGGAGCACACTACTGTCCATAGGAAATAGACAGATTTATCGTCAAGGAGCATCACTAAAGATATAGCATGGATTAACACATGCTCCTTGAGGTTCAGATGATCATGAGAATCAAATGAATTTGATGGAAACACAAAGTCGACTACAGGTTCAAACGAGGTTCTCACAAAGTAATCTACTTCATCACCATCAATCAAATAATACACAATATTCAAATTCTCATGATCGATGTCGATCTCAGGGTTTTCTATTATTTTATCTATATCAGTTTCACACCCTAGATCAGTTAATTCAAGAAGAGGTCTAGATTCATCAAGCATCAAAAAGTTAGTTTCGAGATCAATTGAAGCACAAAGATAGTTCTTGTCAAAACAAACTTCAAAATAATCTCTAACAATCTTTTCTACTCTCAAGTCATCTAGTTTTCTAGTTTCACATATCAGATCAAGACATTCATTGATGAGCACATGAGAATTAAGATCAGAGGCAATATCTTCAACACAAGGCAAGCAATTATCCTCAAAATAATGAAGTTCAGAAGTAGAATCGCATATACCTTCTAGTTGGGTTGGTGGAACCCAATAAAATACCTCTTTGAGCTGATGAGCATCCCTTACCTCAAAACTTGTGAGCTCTCTTCCTTCTAGCATTGCCCGATGTTGCATAAGGTTTATCCTAAGCAACACTGCCATGTCACTCCTTGTCGACGTTGGGCTCTCTTTACAAAGCTCATCTACCTTCACACTTTGTTCTGGTGTGAGTATACTTTCATCAAAGGGTGGCTCCACATAAGGCTCATCATCTTCAATGTCATCCTCAAATGTGTCTTCCTCTTCTTGTGGCTTCTCAAGGTAGCTTGAAGCCATTTCTACAAAGAACAAAAACTAGAATAAAAAGTTAGTAACTATACAAAACAAAACAAAACATAAGAAAATAAAGCTTAGTCTCAAGAAAATTTGAAATCCTAATGATAAATCTACTTAGTTCCCCGGCAACGGCGCCAAATTGATGTTCTGCGTTTTACCACAGGCCAATTAACCTAAGTGCACGCTACCACAATCGAATGGTATATCGATGCAGCACTTTAGGATCGAATCCACAGAGAACTAGTGATCTATAACACTAAGAATACACAAAATTTCCTAATCTAAGCAAACAAGGGAAGATGGGTGATTTGTAACAAACTAAACTCCTAGAATTATGAACAATGTGATCTCAAATTCAAACAAGAAACAAGTGCAAGAATCAAACTTTAAATCAATAGCTAAGGATAGATCCATGGGCAAGATCATCGATATCGGGTGATCAAGATTCAATCTAGGATGCTCAAACAAAACAATCAACAAGTCTATAGGTCTAAATCTCGTTCAAATAGACTAATCCACTCCCGTGACAATAGCCCCTATGCTAATCATGAATTAGACATCAACTCCCGTTGGCCTTACCCAATCAAGCATGCATAAAACACAAGTCTACTAACCACTAAACATCTTGACAACAACTCCCGTTGGCCAAGCATGTATAGGACAATACTAGGTTGTTCAAGCATTTCATCGAACACCTTCCGGGCGTGAAACTACTTATGATCTAGATTAGATTTCCCAACCTTAACCTAGCATTAAAATCACCTAATAAGCCATAGAACAAAGTTAATCAAGCAAGAATCATCCTAAACATTCACCTAATCACCCTAATCTACTTAACCCATGAATCTAAGAATGTTTACTCAATAAACTCCATGATAAACCTTAAATCTATGTGAGATTCAAGGTTAATCATGTAAGAGAAACAAGATAATATGAAGTACTTCCTTAGAAATCAACAAAGATTCAAGCTTTTACAATCCAAAATAAGTTCTTTTGAGAGAAAATGAGATATCTTAGGGTTTTTGGGGTGCAAATCTCTTTGTAAGAAGGTAAAACTCGAGCTGGTTTGATCTCATAAACCAAGTCAAACCGGAATAGACCGGTCAACAGCTTGATTTTGCGTCTTGTCTTCTCCGTAGCGGCCACTGCATCCCGCTATACCAAGCCGCTACAAGCTCGTAGCGGTATGCTTATACCGCTACACCATCCAGATATGGAGCAGGGGAACGAGTTTCAAAGCCAGCGGCCAAGCAACGCCGCTACGTCGAGCCGCTGCGACGCTTCACGCCACCAAGCTTCATCTCGTGCTTCGTCTTTCGTCATCTGCTCATCTCCAAACAAGGCTCGTGCTCCGACCACCACTGGCTCATCCCCACGGCCGAGCTCGTGCTCATCACTCCAAGTCCTCGCCTTCCTTGAGTCTCCATCTCCGATGATTCGCTCCACCAACGGAGTCTTTGGTACGCGTCAAGAGACTCACCGTCGTGTTCTGAGTCGAGCCCGTGCTCGAGTATCGTCATTGGAACGAACGGATCCGGTGAAGAGAAAGCTTCGTGAGCTTCAATGGTGGGTTTTGCTCAATTTGCAAGACAGGTCCTCAAGCTTCTGGATAATTACGCTTTGACCCCATAACTTTCATATATGCAGTTTAGCCCTTGATTTTCGCCTTAAACTTCCAATTGTGCAATCTGAACCCTGTCAAATGTAATAATGTATGCAAATGCAATATAAAGACCTAAATGCAACCTAGAATGATAATAATATGCTGAAATATGAATCTAAAACTTATCAAAATCATGAGATATCATGTATAACAACTTGGTCCGCTTCAGTATGTAAATAGCTAAGAGCTGACGCAATGTCATTGAGAATGACAAATCTTCTCCACCAGGGGAGAGTCAATCTATCAGGATTAAACAAGTAATAATCAAGGCTACCATTTGGCATGTACTCAGAGACCAATAATAACTCATGTTTCCTCCTGCAATACCCAAGAAGTGGCACCAAGCTTCTGTGTTTTAACCTCCTCATGCAAACTATCTCAGCGACAAATTGCTTCATACCTTCCTCACCGTTATGTAATACTTTCTTCACAGCCACTTCTCTTAGTTCTGTGCTCCAAGGAAGTGTTCCTTTGTAAACTTCACCGAAACCTCCTCTCCCAAGAAACTCATTGCTACTAAACCCTTTAGTTGCTTTGTATAGAGATTTGTAGGAATACCTGAATGGACCATATTCCTTTTCCCATTCCTCTCTTACTTCGGCGTACATGTTTTTCCTATACATATAAGCTGCTCCAATGAGAAGACCCAAAACCAAGAAAGCTATTAAACCAAGCAGAGCATCAAGCACCAGAGATGTAGACTTCTTTTTATTGCTAGGATGGGGAACTTTGGGGAGCTTTGAGATGTTAATCTTTGGAAGTGATGCCATGGTTTTGCTAAAACTCCACCCGAGTATGTACTGGTAGATCATGGTTGACCCGGTTGCACCAGAAAAGCCGACAAACATTCTTCTACCTTGCACAATCTCGGTAAGATTGATTGATGTTGATGACAAAAGAGGTCGGCTTGGTTTCTGGTTTCTGAGAGGAGCCAATGAAACGTTGAGTGTTGTTCTTTCATAATCCACCCAAACCTGAATAGGATCTCCACTTAATAGTTTTATGTCTATGTTTCTACCTTTCTTGTCTGAAAAATATGATGCGTTAGCAGATATCACAGACTTTGCACTGTTCACATCAATCCCAACATGGTTATTACTGATGTCAAGCACATCTGGAGCTTTAGCTATATCAAGCTCAACAGCCAGCACACGTGTGGATTCAGATCCATCTGCGTTGAAAAGACCGAAGAACCGACTAGGTTCCCCGCCTTTGAAATCAGTGGAATGAGACACAAAGAACGCCATGCCGTGGCCACTGGTTTCACCAACAGGGACCAGCGCACACACAAAATGTGTGGAGAACGAGACTGGCTCAGATGGTTTGAAGTCAACGGGCTCCTCGAAGAAAACATGACCTATTTGCGTTGTCGTTGCATTTGTCAGTTGCAGGACATGTTTTTTTGGAAGGATTATTGCACTACCATCAAGATGAAGACCATGATCTCCTTGGCCAAAGCCGTTGTAGACAAACGTTGTGTCTTGTTGAAATGATGGGCAAACACAGTATAACATCCAGATGATTCCTAGAAGCAATCCTCGAATCATTGGTCCTTTTGCGCTCCAAATGGTTAACAAAATATTTCTCTCTCTGGTTGTAGTAGAGACCCATTGAAGATGAATGACATCAAAGTTATATACTGACAAATGATTTAGAATCTTTACTGTATAATGCCTTTTCCTTTAGTAAGACTTTCAAACACCTGTCCTAGTCAAGACAGCAATGAAGTTTAGTGTGACTTCAAACTCAAATCATTAAACTAACAATTGATTGGGATAATTCTCTTTATATAATATGCACGTCAATATTAATGTCGATATCAATTTTGAAGGAAGAATATGATAATCTTCCTCAAAGTTGACTAAACATTAATAAATGAGGAAGAATAAATCTTCAATAATGTTCTCTACATCTAAAAAATTATTCATACTGTAATTAGGGGAATCACATAAGAGGCTAGAGCCATCGCCAATACAGTTGCCGGGAGGGAGAAAGATGGTGACAATAGACAGAGTCTCGAATTTCTATATGTTTTATGTTTAGAAGGTTTGATCATTAATGTTATTTAACACAATTATGATGAGGCAGATCAAATGGAAGAAGACTAGGAAGGCCTGGCATAATCATATGATAACTACGTAAGTGTTTTTTGAAAGACTAAATATGAAACTGATAGAAGCTATAGTTAGGTCTTACCTTGTTTACCTAGCCCTATATGATTTCTTAATTAAGCTCTAAAGGTTCATGCAGGAGAATACATACTCACAGGAAGAACAACTCAGAGCACTAAGCTAAGATTAGAGTTAGGCATGACCATTTTACCTGGACACGATATCCTAAACCCGACCCCAACCAAAAAAATCTTAACCGAAAACGAACCGAAGCATAAAAATATCTGAACGGGTATTGAATTAGAATAGTTTAGATATCCGAAAACGATCGGCTATATCTGATACCCGAAAGGTTACCCGAAATACCCGAACATATATAAAGTTAACCCTAAACTTACATCTCATGTTCCCCATGACTCTGGATTTGCGAAACAATCGAGATATTTCCTGACTGCTACTCAACACCATCTTTGCTAAGCCTTAGATATCAATAAACTCTAGTTTTGTGCTTCATGGGCTCAGATACCCACACTTGTGGATTCACTATTCTAAGGAACCACATAAGTCGATAAAGATGATGAATCATAGAACTTTTACAGAAATTTTAAGTATTTTGGTTATTTTGGTTATACTCGAAATACACACACCCGAACGAAAAGTATCTGAACTCGATATATAAAAATATGCAAACGGATTCTAGACCCGTATACTGAAATATCCGAAAACCTCAAAATACCCAATCCAAACCCGAACGGGTACCACAACACTCATGCTTAATTAGAGTGAATGAATATAGTCAAGCACTATAACATAATACTATCTCTTCTGCTACTCAAGATTAGAGCAGTCTTCTTTCATTTTTTGGGTTATGTTATGTCACTGTTGTAGACACAGCAAGAGCAGTACAAGATTAGATTGAAACGGTTTGATTCTCTTAGATAACAAGAATTCTGCAGAGGTATAATTTATAAACTTAATTACTAGCTACCTACCTATCTTAATGGATGTCATATAAAAGACAGGTGGTCAAAT
>CAJHQP010006251.1:0-39577 GCA_905132765.1 Moricandia arvensis | reverse complement strand
AAGTGTATATTATATACCTTTGACAATTGATATGTCATGGTTTTTACCTGTTTTCACCTATGATATATAAATGATTTTAGAGTCTTTTATATGTAGTTGGTATTGTTTTAGATTATATTTTGGTTCATGTATGTTTTGGAGAACTTTGGTGATTATGAAGCTTTTTGAGGCCCAAAATTGGCAGACACGCCAGATGTTTATCTATGTAGATATTCCCACAGTGAGATTCAGCTGGATTTTTACACCGAATATATATTTTAGTTAGCTTTCCAATGCAGCTGGTTTCAGATTCATTTGACGGTTAGATCTAAAGTTATGCTCGTTTTACTGAAGAGTGGTCTGTTTGCCTCGCGATAGGAAGCTGTCGAGAAGATGAAGGACTGTCGATTGACGGCACATCCTTAGTGTCGATCGACGATGATCCCAGAAGACAGGCCCGGCTTGTTTCAAGACCAACTGAATCCCATAAACCTCCCCAAATTACCAGAATACCCTAGGACGTGTTTATGACCTATTTTATGTTTGTTAACCATTGTTGACAGCTATGTGTTTTACTTGTTAGAAGAGAAGAGCTTTGGATTGGAGAGAGAGATCTGAACAACTTATAGAGAAGATATTGAACTCCCTTTATCTTTTATCTTATTATTCTACGCAATTCATTCAATTATTTATTATGTTTCTCATAATCATGTCTGCGTAGTTCGCTGTTAGATTTAAGGTTCTTCAAGGGTAGTAATGGCTTGTTGATCACATAGAATTATTAGGGTAATCATTTAGTTCTTTGTTTAAGTTGTCCTTAATGCTAAGTTGAACTTGATCACTTCAACCCTAGATTATAGGATTTATTAGCGCAAGCGAGAGCCTGGCTATAACCCAAAACATAACTTAAATGATCTAAAAAACTAGTAACAAACGAGAGTGAATTAGAAGTTTACAGAACACATCAAACCACGAAATTGTAACCGTTTAGTAGCAGCGTCGATCGACACCACGCAGTGGCCATCGATCGACACTGAGTTGAGATTCACGAGAGTGATCTCCTAAACCTTAGAGTTTGAGTTAGAACCGCACTTCATCAAACCCCTAGCAATCTATTAAGTCTACATAGTCTAGCTTACCTGAGATCTTCCCTTAAGTCTATTATTTCCCATAAGTCTTTACATACCAAATCGATCCTGAAATCACTGCTTCCTAATAAACATTACTGTCTAGCTTTAATTCGAAAACAATAAACCTATTGTGAAATCTTAGTGTCCCAGTGGATTTGATCAATAAGTACTACTTTGAACCTCTTTTTAAGAGAGTAAAAGTAGCTCATAGAGTTAATTTGAGAGTACACATAAAAAGCTACATCAAATTTGGCGCTGTTGCTTGGGACTATTTCTTGTTGCCATTAGATTTAGTTTAGAATATTGTCTAGATTTTACTTTACTATTTGCTAACTTATTCTTCCCTTGTTCCTAATGACACATGTACTTTTTGGAGAGAATAGGGATTCCGGACAACACGAATCGATCGACAGAGCTCATTCAGGATCGATCAATGTTTTTCCATCTACATCGTGCGACATTCTTCCACCAGCATCGATCGATACCGATCAGCCAGAACCAGGTAAGTCTGCATACAATGTCGAGCACAATGTCGTAAGCCGATTTATTGATAGACCCGAGACTGCAACTCCTATAGGAATAGATGGGATTCTTGAATGATGGTATTGGGCTTCCGAGAACACTTGGAGACTACAACAAGCCTGATCAATTATACACTAAAAGGTCTGTGATCCGTCCGCCAGCGATTCCGAGAGAAGACTTTCAGCTGAAACCCAAATATTTTTCCTTAGTGGGCCAGCACCCTTTTCATGATCTTCCTCATGAATATCCCATATACCATCTCTGAAGACTACCTTTTCTGCAAGCTTTTCCAACATTCTCTTTCTGGAGATGTGGTTTATTGGCTGAAAAGCCTATCACCAGAATCCCTCACTTCCTCGAATGATATCAAGACTGCATTTCTAACTGAATTCCTTGATAACACAAGGTCTGCAGAGCTGAGAAATAGATTCTGTACATTCTCTCAGGGTCCTGCTGAGGCTTTTAAGGCTTCACGGGCAAGATTTAGAGCTCGCCAGCGAGACTGCCCACACCATGGTTTTTCTGATCCAACTACTTAATATTTTCTTCAGAGGCCTCGATTGGACATACCAACCGGATTTGGATGCTGTGAGTCAAGGGAATTTCAAAAGCAAGAGCCCTGAAGAAGATACAAAGCTTATTGAAAATATAGCATCTAGCACTAGTGCGAGAAGACCGATCTTGGAAGGAGGAGGAAGGCGGAGAACTCGAATAAAGATCAGATATCGGAGGTAAAGCAACCTCAGCGTCGGTTAAAACTTTTATGGTAGGACATAATCATTCTCGATCGAGTAACATGAATGATGTCTACTCTCCTGAATAGGGAAAGCAAGTAGAGTATATGAACGAATCCAGCTTCCCGGTTCAGCAATTCCTACCTGAAGAAGGTAGTTTCACTAGAAGCTACGATGCAGCTATGAAGGTGCAGAAAGGGACAAAAATTTGAAAATGAATATTCTTCACATGATATTGTAAGGTATCCGCTGACCTAGACGAGAAATTAGATTTAATGTACTCATAATTGACGGAGAAATTCAAAACTCTGAGTGAAAAAATTAAGAGGATCGACAACAAAGTGTTGAATATTGCATTGTCTATCAGGAGAGAAGAAGGATTCCTACCTAGGAGAAAAGACACAAACCCTAGGAGTCAAGTCAGTGCCATTATGTTGAGAAGTAGAAACAACTTATTCCCAGCGGAAAAAATAGCATCACCATTGATGAATTTGCAGAAATCTTGCAAGATGGAAAAGAAGAATCGCATCCCATACCGCTTGACATTGACGAGCATGGTCCAGCTATTCTTCCCGAAACTAAAGAATTAGACCAAGCTGGCGACTTAGAAGAATTACCAACTAACTTAAAAGATAAAGAAACGGAATTGGGAGTTTGTGAGAACATCAATCAATACTCTTGACCCAGAGTCGAACGACGCCTAGTCCCTGACCCAAAGTGAACCAAACTGGTTAAGACTAGGGTCTACCAAGCGAGAACCCCTTTTCCTTGTAGTAATGCGAAAGCGAAAAAGAGTTCGATCAACCAATATGCAAGAAAGCTTTTGACAAAGTGATCATCGAGATGCCACTGACCGATGCCTTAAAGGTTTCACCTGCAATCATGAAATATGTGAAAGACGCATTGTCACGAGGATTCAGTGAAACAGAGCATAGCATAATGATGGTATCCCAGGAAGTGAGCGCAATTATTCAGGGGGAAACCTTGATTAAACTTCATGATCCCGGTAGCTTTGTTCTAGATTGCACCATTTATAATGAGAGATTCCAAAGATCACTCTGTGATGTAGGCTCTACTGTAAACTTGATGCCTTACTCAGTTGCAATCGCTCTCGGGCTAACTCAGTTTCAATCTACCAGGATAACTCTCGTATTCGCCAATAGATCCACTTGGATTCCAGAAGATGTACTTGAAGATGTGCCGATTCGCATTAATGACTGTCTTGTACCTACAGACTTCATAGTGCTAAGATATGAGAAAGAACCCAAAATCCTCTAATTTTAAGAAGACCATTATGAAGCTATGCGGCTACAAATTGACCCCTATGATTAAAGTTATATACGCTGGTTGATTCCATTATCACAAAGCAGCTCCAAAATTGGCAACCCCCCCCCCATCCACACCAGAATAATTGGAGTTTTCAAAAAAAAAACAAAATTGTCGGCCGGTCTAGAAAACTAAAGTGGTAGAGCGGTCGGCTGTTAACTGATTGGTCCGAAGGGGCCGGAGAAACTTTCTAGTTATGGACTACTGGGTATCCAATCATATTCTCTCCCCTGGCTTTCCTTGTTTTTTTTTGTTCTAACCTCATGCGATTATTATTATTTTATATTTTTCTCTTTTTATTTTCTTTATTATTTTATAGCTCTAGATGGACGAAGATCTTCTTTGAAAAGTAGTTTCTAATTCAGATTGCTGCTCAATTATTTGCAAACAGTGGAATTTTGTGAAAGCAATACAATAAATGGGGGGTTAAAATTATATTTCTATTGTATCTAATGAGTTTTTTCTGGTTAAAGAAGCTTTTTCTAGTTTCTCTGGACCTTTTCAATTTGGTTAATCTCTATTACAAATTTGGTGGAAAACCCGGCAAGTAGACATCTACAGGAAAGGCCTAATGAATTGGGATTTCCCTAGCCGGGTCATTTCGGGGCGCCCAGTGGCACTATAACTAGCAAAGAGTGCCTAATCCCGCGTCATCGACTCCCCGGAAAGGTTAAAACAATGGGACCTATTCTGGGACGAACTTTTTTCAAAAAAAAAGTTTGATATCTTTTCCTCGCAATTTCTATTTATTGAGTAAAGAACCCAAAAAAATCCTCTAATTTTAGGAAGACCATTCCTGGCTACAGTCGAAGCGATCATCGATGTCAGAGAAGGACGCATATGTATCAATCTCGGTAATATACCGATGGTTTTCGACATGGAAAAGATAGTCAAGAAACCTTTGATCGATAGTCAAGACTACCATATATATCACCTTTCTGAATTACCTGAAGAGTCACTTACGGATATGTGTTCCAATGATTATTTGGGTAGAGCAATCACATCTTCGGAAAGCAAAATCTTTGTGTTGGATGATCGAGCTGAGGAATATGAGATATTTTTGGATGCCTCCAAAGAAGTAATGCACGTCGACATTGAAGAAATTAATTTATCGACCACCGTCGATCGACAAGAAAAGCCTACCGTCGGTCGACAGCCTTCAATGACCAGAGACTGGAGTAAGGAGAAAGCACCTAAGATTGAGCTTAAACCGCTCCCGACTGGACTTAAATATGCCTTCATTTATGACAAACACTTATCATGTCTTCATCAATGCCGACCTGAATAGCGGAGCACAAGCACTTATGCTTAACAAGTTGCGAAAACATCGCAAAGCTATTGTGTATTCCCTCGATGAAATTGATCTCACCTGGTTTGTGTATGCATAGGATATACCTGCAAGACGAATCGAAGTCATCTACTGAACATCAAAGGAGACTGAATCCAAACCTAAAAGAAGTAGTAAAGAAAGAAATCATGAAACTTCTGGAAGCAGGGATTATATACCCGATCTCAGATATTGATTGGGTCAGTCCAGACACTTACGGTGGAGTTACGGTTGTGAAGAATGACAAAGATGAATTAATTCCAATGAGAGCTGTTAATGGACACAGAATGTGTATAGATTACATAAAGCTTAACGCTGCCACAAGAAAGGATCACTTCCCTCTACCCTTTATAGATCAAATGTTAGAAATACTTGCAGGTCACAAATACTATTGTTTTCTTGATGGATATTCAGGATTCTTTCAGATCCCCATCCATCCCGATGATCAAGAAAAGACCACCTTCACATGTCCATATGGTACACTCGCATACCGCAAGATGCTTTTTGAACTTTGTACCGCTCACGCTACATTCGAGAGATGTATGATGTCCATATTCACAAATACGATTGAATATTTCATGGAAGTTTTCATGGACGAATTATCGTTGTACGGATCAGATTTTGAATCATGCCTCAACAACCTATGCAAGGTGTTAGCTAGATGTGAAGAAAATAATCTAGTCATAAACTGGGAGAAGTGTCACTTCATGGTTAACAGTGGAATTGTTTTGGGATACAAAGTCTCAGCAGCTGGCATTGAAGTGGACAGAGCCAAAATCGAAGTAATGATGGGCCTGCCGCCACCCACAGATGTGAAGGATGTTAGAAGCTTCTTAGGACATGTTGAATTCTATAGAAGATTCATAAAACATTTTAGCAAGATTTCTAGACCTCGCACAACACTCCTATGTAAATAAATTAAATTCGACTTCACACATGAATGTCTCAAAGCTTTCAAAGAAATCAATTCAGCCCTCGTTTCTGCTCCAATTGTGCAAGCACCAGATTGGACTCTACCCTTTGAAATAATGTGCGATGCCAGTGATTTTGCTGTAGACGTAGTACTTGGGCAGACAAAGGATAGAAAGTTGCACGCTATATCCTACGCTAGTAAAACTCTCGATGATGCACAACGCAATTATGCGACAACAAAAAAGGAATTATTAGTTTTAATATTTGCTTTCAAAAAAATCGCTCCTATCTAGTCGGTTCAAAAGTAATTGTTCACACCAACCACGCCGCCTTGAAGTACATAATGATAAAAGGATGTGAACCCTAGACTTTTAAGATGGATTCTCATCTTACAAGAATTCGACATAGAAGCCAAGGACAAGAAAGTAGTAGAAAATCGAGTCGCAGATCACTTATTCAGAATAAGACTCGAAGATGACATTCCAATCGATGATTTCCTACCTACAAAGAACGTCGACCAATTAGAACCAACTTTTATTGGTAATGTGCATTCGACACATGAGGAAGAATTGATCGATGACTTTCAAAGAACTTCGATCGATGGTACCCCTAAGTTGTCGACCGACGTCATCATTCTCGACATAAATGTTAGATGTAACCCTTCGATTTCTGATTATGATTCTCTCGAAGGTATAATTTTAAATCGGTGTGTGTGCATTGAACATCACTATTAGACCCTGGTACGCAGATATAGTAAACTATCTTGTTGCTGACGTAGAACCAGATCTCTTTAAAGAAAATCACAAAAAGAAATTTCTGAGGGAAATTCAGAGATATCACTGGATGAGCCCTAGCTTTACAAAAATTGTTCTGGCATATACAGACGATGTATTGCTGAAAGCATATACAGACGATGTGTTTCTGAAAGTGAAGCCCCAAATATCATGTATCATTGTCATGGATCTGATTATGCTTGGCATTTCGCCAGTTTTAAGACAGTGTCAAAGATTCTACAAGGAGGATTTTGGTGGCCAACTATGTTTCGAGATGCTCAAGCCTACATAGCACAGTGTGATCCCTGCCAGAGGAGAGGAATAATCAGAAAGAGACACGAAATGGAACAAAATTTCATACGTGAAGTTGAAGTGTTTCATTGCTCGGGTATCGACTTTATGGGACTTTTTCCTTCTTCGCACAGGAACAAATACATATTAGTGATGTAGACTATGTATCTAAATTTTTGGACGCAACAGCAACTCCGAAAATGATGCTGCTGTAGTCGTTAAACTATTCAAAAGTATCATTTTCCCTATATTTGGAGTTCTTTGAATGGTTATAAGTGACAGAGGTACACACTTTATAAACAAAGTGTTCGAAAAACTACTCAGAAAACATGAAGTTCACCATCGATTAGCAACACCCTATCATCCTCAGACTAGCAACACAGGTAGAAGTATTCAACCGTCAAATCAAAGAAATCTTAGAAAAAATGGTAGGGTCAATCCGTAGAGATTGGTCTTTAAAATTGGATGATGCACTTTGGGCTTACCGAACCGCATTTAAACACCATTAAGAACCACCCCATTCCACTTACTCTATGTAAAAGCATGCCATCTCCCAGTTGAGCTAGCGCACAAAGCAGAATAGGCCATCAAAACAACAAATTTTGATGCTAAACCCGCTACAGAAAGGAGATTAATCTAACTGAATGAACTGGACGAGATCAGGTACCATGACTACGAGAACTCAAAATTGTACAAAGAGAGAACTAAAGTCTATCACGACAATAAAATCATTTCTAGGCATTTTGTACCTAACAATCAAGTACTCTTGTACAACTCTTGGTTGTCGTTAGTTCCTGGAAAACTACGTTCTCGTTGGTCAGGACCCTTCATCGTGAAAGAAGTTAAACCTCATGGAGCGACTGTCCTCATTAACTCGAAAGGAGAGGAGTTCACAGTGAATGAGCGGAGAGTAAAACATTACTAGTCTAAAGCAGAGATCCCACGCCCTCTGACCATGCGTCTAGAGCTGCAAAATCCCGACTGGCAAACCCTTTCTGTCAAGCTAACGACCTTAAACAAATGCTGAGTAATAGGCAACCCACAATTAGGTAAGTTTTAGTTTGTTCTATTTTTAATTTATTACTAATTTCGTATTTCTTCTATTTCATAAAAAAAAACTAGAATAGATTAAGTTCGAGGAGCATCATCGATCGACAGCAGCCATTCGTAATCGTTCGAAGATGAGGATCAATCATCTTCAGTTGACATTCATTACCCACCATCGGTCGACACTCTTCACAGAGTCTGGTATCTTCAACTTTCTCAATTACTTTTCCATATGATTTATTTTTCCTAACCAAACCAGGATGGAATAACAGTGGGGACAATGTTATTCAAGATTGGGGGAGGTAGTTACTAACACTATATCTTATTTTTGATGTTTATTTCTTACTAACAATTTTTAAAACCTTTTATCAAGTCAAATTAGAGTTAGGTATAGACTGTAACATTTTTCTGGAACAATTCTTTGCACCATTTTCTAGCACCATTCTGAGATTGAATGGAAAAGCTAAGTAGATTCATTATCCTGTAACACCCACACTTGCTAAGAACTTCTAAAGGAACCAAAGCTAACCTTCAACATAAGTAACTATATTTGCTTGATCTGGATACATAGGATCGGAATCCTCGTGCAAATCTGAAAGGTAAAAGTCCTTTACTTTCTGATCCTCCTCTCACCTTTCTTCGTCATCTATAAAAAGAAAAGATTGAGATGATTTTCTAAGATGTAGAGGGATAAGTACATTACTGATGACCCCATTATTTTAATTCAAAGGAATGATCACACATTGTTGGAAGCGAGGAGTAGGTATTACCCCATTATTTGCCTACAACTTTGTCAAAAAAAATAAAAAAATAAGATGGCAAGATGGACTGTATCAGTATTATTGTCCATTGAGTTTGAGATCTAAAAATATCCAGAGAAGAAAGAAGATAGAGGAAAGGATTAGAAAGGCTACATGTGGTTCAGACACTTGCTTGGGTAAGATTCCACGTGTCCTCTGATCGATTACCCTAGGATAAAGACTGCACCCTATATTATGTATTTAAATGTGGATAGTATAGGGTATGTCGGATAGCTTATGGTAGGTTGTGGTATGGAAGATTGATTAGCTAAGCAAAGTACATAGAAATGCTCTAGATGTGGTTGCAACATAAACTTAGGTGAAACGGTGTTCTAAGGAACTGGTAAGTCTTTGTGCATTCAAACCTCTCACTGATTCGTTCTATGTTTTGCTTGAGACAAGCAAATGATAAGTCTAGGGGAGTTGATATGTCATGTTTTTACCTGCTTTCACCCATGATATATATATATATATATATATATATATATATATATATATGTATGATTTGGAGTCTTTTATATGTAATTTGTATTGTTTTAGAGTAATTTTATGTTCAGGTACGTTTTAGAGAACTTTGGTGATTCTTAAGCTTTTTGAGGTGCAGAACTGCACAGACATGTCAGATGTTTAGCTATGTAGACCTTCCCACAGTGAGATTGAGCTGGATTTTGACACCGGATAAATATTTGAGTTAGCTCCAATGCGACTGGTTTGAGATCCATCTGACGGTTAGGTCTAAAGTTATTCTCGTTTTACCGAAGAGTGGTCTATCTGCCTCGCGAGAGGAAGCTGTCGAGAAGATGAAGGACTGTCAATAGACGGCACAGCCTTAGTGTCGATCGATGATGATCCCAGAAGGCAGGCCCAACTTGTTTCAAAACCAACTAAATCCCATAAACCTCCACAAATTTCCATAATACCCTAGGACGTGTTTCTGACTTATTTTATGTTTAGTTAAGCCATTGTTGACAGCTATGTGTTTTATTTGTCAGAAGAGAAGAGCTTAGGATTAGAGAGAGAGATTTAACACCTTATAGAAAAGATATTGAACTCCCTTTATATCTTATCTTATTATTCTATGCAATTCATTCAATTATTTTTATGTTTCTCATAATCATGTTTGAGTAGTTCGCTGTTAGATTTAGGGTTCTTCGAGGGTAGTAATGGCTTGTTGATCACATAGAATTGTTAGGGTAATCATTTAGTTCTTTGTTTAAGTTGTTCTTAATACTTAGTTGAACTTGATCATTTCAACCCTAGATTATAGGATTTAATAGCGCCAGCGAGAGCCTGGCTATAACCCTAAAACGTAACTTAAATGATCTAAGCAACTAGTAACAAACGAGAGCTGAATTAGAAGTTTATAGAACACATCAAACCACGAAATTGTAACCATTTAGTAGCAGCATCGATCGACACCACGCAGTGGGCCATCGATCGACACTGATTTGAGATTCACGAGACTGATCTCTAAACCTTAGAGTTTGAGTTTGAGAGCTGCACTTCATCAAACCCCTAGAAATCTATTAAGTCTACGTAGTCTAGCTTACCTGGGAGTTTCCCCTAAGTATTATATTCCCTTACGTCTTTACAAACCAAATCAATCCTGAAATCACTGCTTGCTAATAAACATATATTGTTTAGCTTTAATTCGAAAACAATAAGTCTATTGTGCAATCCTAGAGTCCCTGTGGATTTGATCCCTAAGTACTACAACGAACCTCTTATTTGAGAGATTAAAAGTAGCTCATAGGGTTAATTTGAGAGTACACAAAAAAAGCTACATCAGCAATGTTTGAAACCTACGTATAGTTTAGGCACAAAAAATATTTCATTCTCCCGGCTAAGTACTTAGACAATCTAGAGTTCCCCTCTCACATACATTATTTCACTCCTCACTTTGTATCTGGAAATTTCTCTCTCACTCAGACATTTCCCTCATCTCGTGTCGATCTCTTAGGCTAATAGATTTTGTCGTCATTTCCCCATGATCAAGATCTTGATTCTAAAGAGTTCTTGGCGTTCTCGTCTCTGCAGATTTTGATTGAAGGTTAGATTTTGTTAGGTAATTGATAATCATATGGATTTGAGTTTTGATTTTTTTACTTGTGATTCTTTCAAAGAATTTGGGTTATTTACAGGGAATTATTGCCAGCCCAAGATCTATCTCGTAAGCTCATGTATCTGAAATTTAATTTTTTCTTGAAGACAAGGTTTAGATGTTTCTGTTGACAAATTATGGCTTTTCAGACAGGTTTCACAAACAGATTTGGGTGTTGGATTCAAGCTAAGGTATTTGTAATTTGTATGGTTTTTCATTTCACAGACATATTTGGATGTTCGATTCATGCTAAGATTAGTGTTAATGGATTTAATTTTGTCTGCATTTAATTGATTTGGATTTCTTTGGTAGATTATCCTATACAAGATCTTTGTTACCTAGGTATATTTTTATATGTTATTACTGTTAATTCCCTTACTTACCACTGAGTTTCCTGTGATTGAATTTTCAAATGTTTTCTAATTTATAGGACTAGCCTTGAGTATGAGCAATGAGCAACATATTTTGTGTATGGGTCAGAGGTTTGGTGGTCCTCCAAACATGTTTTATCCATGTCTCGATTGCCGAAATATGTGCCACCAACCAATAGCCACAGCACTGGATCATCTGGTTTTTAGAGGTATGGATCAGAAATTAATATTCTAATGTGTTTATAATTTTCTCACTCAACCAAATATTAATTGCTTGTATCTTCTTAGAAACATTTGGATGATCGTTCACCATCCGGCGACATTGATACAAGCACAGGGGCACTTAGGTGTCAGCTACTTGATTTTCCAAAGATGATGCTGTTGTCAGTGTAGGAGAATGATATATCTTGTTATTTACTAGTTTAAAACTATCATTTGGACCCTATTCGGAGTCTGCTATGTATGTCTAGACTGTATTTTAGAGTCTTTTCAGGTCAAGGTACATTTTGGAGCATTAAGGAGATAATGGAGCTTGGTAAAGCATTCAAAGAAGATATCAAGTAGCTGTTCATAATCAGCTAAGTTAGAGTCGAGGTCCAGCGTGACCATCAATCGACGGTGAACACTTATTGTTGATCGACGGTCTACTCGCAAAGAAATTGGCCGACTTCAAGCCCAAGTAAAGATAGTTTACAAGAATGCCCCTGGACGAGTTTTGATCTAGTTTATAAAGGTCTTGCCAGTGTTTAGTCAAAGAGACGAACACAAGATAGAGATTTTATAGCATAATATTATTTAGAGTTTTTAGTAGTTTTGGGGAGAAGATCTGAACTCCTTCATAGATTTGTATTGGAACCTCATTATCTAATATATGCATTTTGTTATTTAGTTTATCATGATTTATATGATTATGTCTGACTAATTCTCTTGTTAGCTTTACGGTTCATTATGGTATTGATGAATTAGCCCAAAAATAGGATTGCTAGGATGAAGAAATTTTCATCTTTGGAATTGTGTTTGATGCTTGTGTTCTAAAGTAGCTAACTAGAATCCAGAACCTATGACATAGACAACGACGAGAGTAGGTTATATGCATGAATTGATACCCTTTAGTTAGGTTGTTAGATACATGCAAGGGCTGGTTTAATAAACATAGCGGACGAACTTCTTGTCTGATAACCATCAATCAATACTAGGCCTTCGCCGTCGATCGATGGTCGACTCCTCTATTCGCATACGAGAGTTGGTACGAGAGGGAGTCGGATTGTGATTAAGGTCCTTGCATATTGATAATTCCTTACATCATATTCATTATAATTCACTTGCCTGAAATCCTAGATCTATCTTTTCCTTATTTGAATCAGTTAACTTATTTAGACAATTTCCTTTTTGGAATTAAACCTCATACAAACCTCCTATTTATAGCTGGTCTAGCTTAACTTTTAGAACTCAAAAATCTATTGTGTGCCCTCGCTCTCTGTGGATTCGATCCTTACGTACTACCATTTGACCTATCTTGGCATGAGTAATTTATAGGATTAATTTGATAGATTGACTACTTAATTATAACTTTAGCCCGCACGCTGTCAAATTTGGCGATGTTGCCAGGGAGCAAGGATCGCCATTAGATTTATTTTCTAGAGTTTAGTCTAGGTTTTTTTTATTTTATTGCAAGTTATTGATAATTTCCTTTTCTTGTCTTTCAGGTGCATACCAGAAGACAAAAAAAAAGAAATTACTCTTCTTATACCCCGTTGTAATCGAACGTTCAATCTGTAAGCAGACGTGACTAGCATCGATCAACAGCAGCATTCGACCGCCGATCGGAAATCGCGCATCAACATCAATCGACTGTACCCATTTGGTATCGATCGACGGTAACTCCAGAAAGATGGTTGCGACTCTAATTGTGGTCAGAGACGAAAGAGGAGACATGTATGATCTTGAAGGTTATCTGTGTAATGCAACAAGTCATCACTAGGAGTCCAAAAGAAGCAACAAGGCTTATTGAGAACTTGGCGACTAGCAATAGCTCCAAAAACACTAACTATGAGAGGAAGAAATCAGCTCCATCTCTAAGTAGGGAGCAGATAGATGAAGTCAAGGCAAAGTTGGACAGTGTTCAGAAATTTCTCAAGAAGCAAGAAGTGAAAGCCCTGGAAGAAGAAGACGAGGAAGAGGATGTGAACTTTGTTGGTAGAAACGGTTATCAAAGACCAGAAAATCCAGGCTACAACATGAACTCATATGGTGGCAACAGGAGTAACTACAATTAGAATCCACAGTAGTAGAATCTCAGAGAGCAGGTTGGAAAGTATGGTTAATAGGATACTGGAGAAGTAGCAGTAGCAGTAGCAGATGACTATAAACTTCAATGGGAAGATACTTTATCTACACCAACCTCAACACCAAGTTTGAAAACCTCAACACTCATGTCAAGAAGTTGGAGAATCAAGTGGTCCAAATAAGTGAGGCCATTCAGAGACATGAGGCCTTGATTAAGGAGAAAGGAGAAGCTAGTCAGAAGCACCACGTCAATGCATTGATAGGTGAAGACTTTTGGGAAGAGGTGAAGAGAGAACAGCTGAAAGAAGGAGATTTTTGTGTGGAAAGTACGATGTTTTTCGGCAGTTTGCATTGGTGTCCATCGACGCTAGAGCCAGACCGTTGATCGACGGAACCTGCTGAATCGGTTGCCTCGTGTGAATCCTCCAACGGTGATTGACGGAAAGAAGCAAGCATTGATCAACAGCCCTCAACAATAGAGCCGAGTCGTCTACTAAGTCTGAGTGCCAGCCTATTCTTCGGACCTTCAGGAATAGAGAACCAAGAATAGAACGCCAGTACACATGATCCCATGACATAAAAAAGACACTCCAAAAGGAACCAGAAGATTCCTAAACATCTTCGTAAAGAAGCAACTGACAAAGAGATGGATGGCTTTGCCAAAAGAGTTTTTAAAATTATTTAGATATTCCGTTTGATGAAGCATATTATACGCACAAAATATGGATGTTTTACAGGGGATCAAGGAAAACAAAAAGGACATAAAGCGCATGTTCAATGACCTCTGAGAAAGGACAAAGCAGTGGAGTACTCTCAAGAAAAAAAAGTGACCCTGGGAAATTTGTGATCCCATGTTATGTCAAAGGTCACGAGTATCCTAACGTCCTCTGCGACACTGGATCAGCAGTTAGCATCATGCCTAGAGTGATGGCAGAGAGGCTAAACCTGAAAGTGGAACCTTCTAGTGATTCTTTCACCTTTGTGGATTTCTCAAAAGTGAATTCAGGGGGATAGCCAGAGACGTTCCAGTGCAGATTCACAATGCCATAGTTCCAAGTAGACTTCCATGTGATGGCATAAAGATTGATTGGAACTCCTCCTAACTCCTTTGAAGAGCTTTCATGGCAACAGTTGGAGCTATCTGCGACATGAAGACAAACAGGTTGTATCTATCCTTGATTGGTCCATTCATTTTTTATGAACATGTTACAGTCAAGAACAAGGCTACTCAAATAGAATTGGGTGATGATCTAGATTGCTACATGCTTCTGTAAATACGATCAAGATGATGAGCCTGCAGACACAGCATCGATCAACACCCGACCCTTTACATTGGTCAACGGTCCCTTCAACCAGGACCAGAAAGATCCCACCCTCTAGCATCAATCAACGCCAATGATCCACCATCAGTCGACGGTGTTGCCACAGATCAGTACGACGAAGACAGTCAAGAAGAGATAGTCTACATCGGGCAACAATACCGTGAGAGGATGCCAGAACCTTAAAACAAGAGTATGATGAGTCTTACCTTGAAGAAGAAGCAGACGAGCACCATGCCCTTGCACTCGAAGAATCTGGAAATTTGAGGGTATCCTATGGAAGCTGGAATACAATATCAATCGACGGTGACTTTGTACCATCGATCGATGAGAATCTGATAGGATACGGTGATGAATATGGTTACCTCATACAAGATTATTTTGGAATCATGAGAGACCCAGATGGATACATGCGGGCAATGGATAGAAGAATTCTAAATGTGTCCAAGGACGATATTGCAGACATACTAGCTATGGCCAATGGAGTAGGGAGTCTCTTCAGAAATCAGACATTGGGTGAGGCAGTCAACTAAGCATCGATCGACGGCAACAGTTGGCCATCGATCAACGGTCATGACGCAGCATCTGGCCAGAGACTGGTAACATAGGACCTATTACAGGACAAGCTCAATGGGGTTTACTTTTCTCATGATAAAATGATGGGAAGTATCAGCCAGATTTGGAGGACATTTCGAAGCCCACATATGCCAGACTTAACATACTAACAGAGCGCATTCAAGCACTTGAATATGGGATGCACAAATTGTCCTTTACTCAAAAGAAGATGGAAAATAGCAAGACGGAGCAGATGTGGATGTAAAAGGTTTTATCAGTGAATGGTTTGGGATAAGAAGCAAATATGTGGATACTTGCTTTCCACATTGGTTTTATGACTTACCTTCCTAGTCCAGAAGTCACCACGTCGAGCTTAAGACTATAACCAAGCGCTGAGTGGGAGGCAACCAACTGTTTAGTAAGTTTTAATTTAGTTTTTTATTTACTAGTTATTAATTATGGTTTTTATTTAATTACTTTAGGTTTTCAAAGGAGGAGTGGAACAGTTCGAATCACCATCGATCGACACCACAACCTCACCATCGGTCAACGGCTTGGATGCTTTACCATCGGTCGACACCCACTAACCCCCATCGGTCGACACTCCTTACGAAGTTTGGTAACCTCGACTCTCTCTCAACCTTTTACTTATGCTTTATTTTTTTAACCAAACCCGACGAGATATCACTAGGGACAGTGTTATTCAAGTATGGGGTAGGTCGCTGATTCTTTTATCTATTTTGAGCTTTTACCTATTGAGTTTTTCAATTATTTTAACAGAGTCAAGAAGGAGATTATGATCACTAACCATACTTTAGCACCATTCTTAAACATGTTGATTGCATAGATTACTAGAGATGCCAAAGTGGATCATCTTGTCATTACATCACACTTACTAAGAAAGTTTGAAGGAACCAAGGCTGATCTCCATCTTAATAATGACTACTTTGCTTGCTTTGGGGCTTGGTATACATTAGATCGGATTCCTTCTGCAAGTCTGTAAGGTATTAGTCTGTTAACTCTGATTTCTTTTCTCTCTTTCGCTTCAGGATCTATAATGGAAGAGATTGAGATGATTTCCTGAGATGCAGAAGGGTAAGTACATTACCAATGACCCCACTATTCTAATTCAAAGGAATGATCAGACATTTTTGGAAACGAGGGGTAGGTACATTACCGATGACCCCCATTATTCTCCTACAACTTTGTATTCAAAAAATCGAAAATGAAATGGAAAGATGGACTTTAACAGCATCATTGTCCATTGAATTTGAGATTTAAATGAATCTGAAAGAAAAGAGGAAATAGAGAGATCAGGAAAGGCTTTATACCTATACATACAGGTTTGCAGGAGTTGAGTCCATGTGTCCTTTGATCGATACTCCCAAGGTAAAGCATGCACTTTATTTATGCAAAGAAATGAGATCAGTAGAGGAGTGAGTCAGATTAATATTTGTTAAGTTGATAATAGAATGGATTTGGTTGCTATACTAGGATAAGACATAAAAATTCTTTTTGATTAGCATTATTCGATGTGGTTGCGATATAGTAAGGTGATAATCATGCTTATGTATTATGTGAGTCCCCGGTTTTCAAACCTCTTTCAGTGGCTACCTTTATTTTATTTGAGGACAAGCAAAATGTTAAGTCTTGAGGAGTTGATATACCTTGTTTATTTACAGCTTAAGACTATCTTTTGGACCCTATTTGGAGTCTGCTATGTTATCCCAGACTGTATTTTAGAGTCTTTTCAGGTCAAGGTACGTTTTGGAGCATTATGGAGATAATAGAGCTTGGTAAAGCATTCAGAGAAAAATATCCAGTAGTTGTTCACAATCAGCTAAGTTAGAGTCGAGGTCAAGCCTGACCATCGATCGACGGTGCACACTTGTTGTCGATCAACGGTCTACTCGCAGAGCAATTGTCTGACTTCAAGCCCAAGTAAAGATAATTTACAAGAATACCCCTGGACAAGTTTTGACCTAGTTTATAAAGGTATTGCATTGTTTAGGCAAAGAGACGAACACAAGACAAAGATTATATAGCATAATATTTTTTTGAGTTTTTAGTAGTTTTGGAGAAAAGATCTGAACTCCTTCAGAGTTTATTATTCAGCTTATCATGCTATCTATGATTATGTCTGAGTAATTCTCTTGTTAGATTTAGGGTTCATTATGGTATTGATGAATTAGCCCAAAAATAGGATTGTTAGGATGAAGAGATATCCATCTTTGGAATTGTGTTTAATGCTTGTGTTCTAGAGTAGCTAACTAGAACCATGAACCTAGGACATAGACAACTACGAGAGTGGGTTTTGTGTCTGAATTGATTCCATTTAGTTAGGTTGTTAGATACATGCAAGAGCTGGGTTAATCAACCTAGCGGACGAACTTTATATTCGATAACCATCGACCGACACTAGGCCTTCGCCGTCGATCGATGTTAGACTCTTCTGTTCGCATAACAGAGTTGGATTGAGAGGGGGTCAGATTTTTATTAAGGTCCTTGCATATTTATAATTCCTTGCATCATATCCATTATAATTCACTTGCCTAAAACCCTATATCTATTTTTTCCTTAATTGAATCAGTTAACTTATTTATACAATTTCCTTTTTGGAATTAAATCCTCATACAAATCTCCCATTTATAGCTTGCCTAGCTTAACTTTTAGAACTCCGAAATCTACTGTGTGCCCTCTCTCTCTGTGGATTCGATCCCTAAGTACTACAATTTGACCTCTCTTGGCAAGAATAGTTTATAGGGTTAATTTGATAGATTGCATGCTTACATATAACCTTAACCCGCACGCTGTCAGAGAACTATGCTTTGTTGAACCAACTCACAAGACTGGCCGTACTCCAATTGGACCTATAATCAAGCAGCTATTGTTTTTAACTTCACAGCAGATAAAGACGCATATGTATGGAGACCTACAACAGCTATCACCTCACTTGGCAAAGCTGTGCGAACCAGAATTGCTTGGCCATTCATTAGCTCATTGTTGACAGTATGAACTCCGAAACTGAAACAAGACTGATGGTTCCTCGTAAAGTTCTTATCATGTATTTTGTTTATTTAACAAATTATATTAATTAAAAGTTATTGGTTAAGTGACCCATGTATTCTATTTTTGCATGACTCCTTAGGCTACAAATGCATTGGAAGATAGAATTCAGATTATTTTCTTGGACTAATGATGCTAAAGTAATTAATGAGGGATATTTTATTTCAACTGATCCAAAGAGATGGTCAAAATATTACTTTGGGTCTGAATGCTGCAATAGTGACGATTGACAATGTGTTTAACAAAGAGGCTTACATGTATAGATCAAGTGAAGACATGAATGTGATGGGGGATGCTTTGTTTGAGAACATAGCATGGCAAATTTCTAAGGTTCAACTGTGTAAAGGAGCAGGACCATCGTTTAATAAATGAGCAATATCATCGGTCTCTAAAGGAGCAGTACCATCTAAGGATTCATCATCTAAAGATTCATTACTTAAGGTAAAGCTCTACATATAAATATATATCTTTGACATTCATCTATTTTTTCTGATAATGATGATATGTCTGGATTTTTCATTTGTAAAGTGTAGCTAATAGTTCAAACATCAGCGGCTCTCCTAAGAAGAAATTCTTCCTCTTAGACTGCTTTGGAAGAGGAAGAAGGTTGCAGAAGACAAAGTTTTATCAAACAGTCCTCAAGACAAAGTCCATTTTGTTCCATTGGGTCACACACCAGCATGGTATGGGTTGAGGTATGTAAGATTGATAATGAACGCGTATGGAGACCAACCTCAGAATTCTTGATTATTCCTGTTGCATTAGGTTCTATAATCTCTTGTCTAATGACAAGATTGTTTTTATGTGAACCAATGTCTTACATTGGAATGTGTAGGGTAGTAGAACTTGTTTGGCTTGTAAAATCATTATTTTGTGTAAGACTTGATGGTTTGGCTATTAGAAATTTTTATTTGAGTATTGATGGTTAGCTAATGAAATTGTGTTTCTCTAATGATCAAAATATGACAAAGCTAATAAGTACAAATAAAACGTCTATACTAATTATACAAAAATCCCAAAAAAATTACATAAACAATAACAAAAAACAATTACTATATTAAAACTAACAATGGCATTCAATAGTGTTGTGTTTAAATAAATAATAGCAATTATTATGTGCTATTATAAGTTATACAACTTCAAAATTAATAAATGGTATTCAAAGAATTCATTAACATAGCACATTAAAAACACTATATAAAGTGCTAGAGGATAAAAGGGGCAGACACAACATTCACCAAAACAATATGCTATCAGTGTTTTACTGAAACTATATATGTAACACTTTCTTGTAGTGGGGTATTTAGCTCATCAATGATTAATTTATGAAATCGATAATGATTTTTCATCTACCAATTATCCTATGATTTAGATTTCAGGTTGTCAATCCAAATCTAGCATTAAGAACGACCAAGATGAAGAAAAAATAACCATACCAATTCATTCATGCAGTTCATCAATATCTTGAAAATCCTAAATCTAACTAATGGTTTACTCAGAACATGATTATAGAAACATAAATCACAATCTCAATAAATTGCATTTAGATAAGAGTAAAAGATATTGGAGTTCGAAATCAATTTCTGAAAGAGTTCTGACTTGTCTCTCCAATGCTCTCTAGGAATCATTAAAGTGTAGCATATACAATGGCTTAAAAAAAATAAAATACAACTCGCTTGAGACTCTTTTGTAAATATTGGTAATTTTGGGTATTTTTTGCAAATCTGAAAACTAAATATATGTTGTGGCTGTTTGAATTGGTCAGAATAATTGTTCATCTTCTGTAGTACAAAAAAAAGTCCGAGTCTTATAAAGTCGGGTAGAGTTGTTGAGCCTGTTCCTAATTTCTAGCTATTTCTTTGTTATTATCTTTAGTTGTTGTATGACTATTTGAAAGCCTTTGTTCCAGAATCAATAAAGTATCACTTTAGTTAAGGTTTTTCACATTTGGTATCAGAGCCACAAAAAAACACAACTTGCATGCGAGAATGATCAAGAAGCAAATAATAGAAAGTGATGCCGGCATCTAAGAAACTTTTGCAACTGTGATTCCGAGATTTGAATGGTCATTATGATTTCTGGTCGATGGCAATGGTGAATTTTATGAAAAGCAAATAATTATGGAACTTGGTGGATGAAGGGATTCCAACAATAATTGTTGGAACAACACCGGCTAATGAGATGCAAGATAGGCAGTGGAAGAAGCCAAGCTAAATGATTTGAAGGTCAAGAATTTCTTGTTTCATGCCATTGACAGATGGGATCTTGGAAACTATCTTAACAAGAGTACTTCAAAGGAAATTTGGGAATAAATTAAGAAGTAGTATCAAGGATCTACAAAGGTGAAGATGCCGCAAATACAAGAACTAAGAAAGGGATGTGAGTTGCTGGCAATGAAAGGAGAGAAGATTGATACCATTTTTGGAAGAACCTTGGTGTTGTTGGTGAACAGATGAAAACAAATGGTGAGATAAAATCTCTGACTCCAAAGTTTAACTAAAAGGTTTGTTCCATTGAGGAATCCAACAATCTGAGTACCTTGAGTATTGATGAGCTACCTGGTAGCTTACTTGTTCATGAGGAGAGAAAGAGTGGATATGCTCAAGAAGAGCAGGCATTGACAATGTCTCAAGAAGGCAGATCAAGTAGAGGAAGAGGTCACGGAATGTTCCGAGGTGGCTGTGAAAGGGTAAGAGAGAAAAGTGCTTATCGCGCTATCGTCAAGTGCTATAGATACCATAAAATAAGAAATTTCCAAAATGAGTGTCCAAAATGGGAAAATAAGGCAAATTATGCTGAACTAGAAGAGGGTGATGAAGTGTTGTTGATGGCTTATGTGGAGAAGAATCAAGGAAATAGAGAAGATGTGTAGTTTCTCGATTCATGATGCAGCAACCATATGACATGGAGTAACGAGTGGTTTTCAGACCTACAAGAATGGTTTCATCTCGCAATGAAGCTTGAAAATGACACAAGGATTGATGTGGTAGGAAAAGACAGTGTGAAAGTACAAGTCAAAGGTGTTACACAAGTGATATATGAAGTTTATTATGTTCCAGAGCTCTGAAACAACCTGCTGAGCCTAGGACAATTACAAGAATTCCTGATTCGTGATGGAACATGCAAGGTGTTTCATCTCAGTGAAGGAGAAATCATGGGGATCAACATGAGTGGAAACCATGATGTTTATCTTGTTAGATTCCAAGTCAGAGAAAAGCTCTTTGTGCTTACAAGCAGAAGAGGTGATTGAGAAGAAGACTCATTTGTGGCATTGTAGGATTGGACATCTGAACCAATAGGAGCTGAGATTACTTGCACGTGAGATGATGGTGGTAGGATTAACTTCTTTGAAACCCACAAAGGAGATTTGTGCCATTTGTTTGACTGGAACACAACAGCGCGAGTCAATATCAAAGAAAAGTCACCATCGAGCAACAATACAACTTCAATTAGTGCATTCAGAAATATGTGGACCTATCACACCAGTTTCAAATAGTGGCAAGAGGTACATACTAATATCTTTGATGAATTCACTCGGAAAACTTGGGACTACTTTCTCAATGAAAATTCTGTAGCATTTTCTACCTTTAAAGGCTTCAAAGCAAGTGTAGAGAAGGAGATTAGTGAGTTTATAACTTTCTTTAGGACTGATCGAGATGGAGACTTCAATTCCATTGAGTTTGGAGAATTCTGTAGAACTCACAACATCAATCGCCAGTTGACAGCATCATTCACACCACAACAGAACGAGGTGGCTGAGAGAAAAAATAGGACAATCATGAATTTTGTCTGGTCTATGTTAAATGATAAACGAGTTCTTAAGATATTTTGTTCAGAAGCAACAAGATGGAGTGTCCACATTCAAAATCGTTGTCCCACTTCTGCAGTAGAAGGAATGACTCCTGAAGAAGCTTGGAGTGGTGCAAAACATGTGGTAGAGTATTTTTGCATCTTCAGATGCATAGGGTATGTAGACATACCTGATCAGGAAAAAAGAGTGTAGTGGATGGTAAATCAGGAAATGTGTTTTTTTTTGTAGTTAGTGAGGAATCAAAAGCATGGAGGCTATAAGATCCAATGATAAAAAAAGATAGTAATAAACAAGGATGGGGTTTTTGATGAAGAGAAAAAATGTGACTAGGATCAGGCAAATACTATGGCAAAGGAATAAACACTAAAGTGTGGTGATGAAGAAGAAGAACATGCATGATCAAAACATGGAGGAGGCCATGGAACCAATCCAAACTGCAAACAATGAGATGATTCCCACTCCAGTCAATGAATCCGCCAAGTTCTGCTGCAGTAAGAACTTGTCAGTTCTGAGGTGGATGGCTGATTATGAGACAGGAGAAGCAAAGGATGTAGAAAAAACTTGTCAGTCATGCTAATGATGATGATGACAGAATGTGGAGCATTTAATCAAAGTAATCTTACTCGGTTTGATGATGCTGTGAAAAATAAAGTCTGGAGAGAATCAATGAAGTGTGAGGTTGAATCAATCAAGAAGAACAATACATTAAAGCTAACCTCATTGCCTGACGATGTTACACCAACATGAGTTAAATGGGTGTATAAACAATTCTGAATGAAGATGAAGAAGTTGATAAACCCAACGCGAGGTCTGTAACTAAGGGTTATGCTCAGAGTTATGGCAAAGACTATACTGAAGTGTTTGTTCCGATGGCAAGACTTGCTACCATCCGTATAATACTCGCCATCATAGCTTAGTCAAATTGGGATATTTTTCAACTAGATGTCAAGAGCGTCTTTCTACATGGAGAATTCAAGGAGGATATGTATGTGAGACAATCTGAGTGGTTTATTAGGAAGGGAGAAGAAGAGAAAGTTTGCAAACTGAGAAAGGCACTATATGGACTCAAGCAAACTCGGATCGAGGCCTATTTTCTAAGAGAAGAGTTCGAAATGTACTCTTATACACACACTGTTTACTAAGACAAGAGGTGGTAAAGTTATAATTGTCGCCTACATGTTGATGATTTAATATTTACTGGGGAATTATAAAGTTTTATGTGATGAGTTTAAAAAAATCGATGATGCTTAAGTTTGAGATGTCAGATTTAGGGAAAATAAAGATTTTTCAAGGATAGAAGTAAAATAAAGTCAAGATAGAATCTTCATCTGTCAGAGGAGATATGCTTGAGAAGTCTTTGCAGGGTTTAAACAATTGGTTGGAAGCCTCATGTACTTGACGGATACCATACCTGACTTGACGTAAGGGGGTGTGTTTGGTAAGTAGGTTCATGGTTAATCAAAGGATGACACATTTGCAAGCTGAAAAGAATACTAAAATATCTACGAGTGAGCTTGGGATCTTATACAACGGAGGTGAAAGCAGCAGTATGAGCTTACAACATTCACTGATAATGACTTTACTCGTGATATGGATGATCGGAGAAGTACACTGGGTTCTGTATTCATGTTGGCATCAGGAGCAGTTTCTTGGGCATCAAGAAAAAAAGCCGGTTGTTGCACTTTCCACTACTGAGGCTGAGTACATAGCTGCAACATTTTGTACGTGTCAATGTGTGTGACTTAGGAGAATGTTAGACAGTAATAAAGTTGAAGAAAGATCTGCAACAATGATTGATTGTGACAAAAGTTCCACCACCATTTAATTGTCGAAGCATCCACTACTTCATGGCAAGAGCAAGCACATAGTGGTGAAATTTCATTATCTAAGAGAACTAATGAATGGTAGTACTGTTAAACTGGAATATTGCTCCACCGAAAGTCAAGTCGCATACATTATTACGAAGCCTTTGATGCTGGAGGAGTTTGAGAAGCTACCTACCACGCTTGGAGTTGTTCATGTTTTCGAAGTAAGCTAAATTCAGACGAATCAGTCAAAGAAATTCGAGTCTTACATAATCGAGTAGAATCATTGAGTTTGTACCTAATTTCTAACTACTTCTCTACTATTTTCTTTAGTCATTGTATGGCTATTTAAAGTCTATGTTGCAAAACAATAAAGTATAACTTCAGTTAAGGTATCCCATATTGGTTTGCTGCTGCACGCAGGGTGTCGACCAACACCATACTAAATGTCGACCTACATCAGGTCCTGATTCCTAATCCAACTCCAGTTTTTCCACTCCAATTCTCTTCAGTTTCCCAAGCGTTCCAGAATTTTCAAATTCTAAAACAACTTCAAACATATAATAAAGACTCTAAATATATGACAAATATCATGCTCAAAATTCATTAAAAAAAACATGATATAACAAGGCAACATTTCATATATAATGAAAATAAAGTAATTTGTTATTTAACTATAGTCATTGTTTCTCTATAGTTCTCGTCTCTTCGAAGTTCCAAAACGGATCTCTGAAATTTATGTGAAGAGAACAAGTACATAAGGCGACGAGCCGGTGAGGATTCGAAGGTTCAAAGCAACGGAAAGCCTAAAAGCTCCCGACTCATCACGGAATTGTTGATGAGATTGTAAGTGGGTTACAATTTCTCTTCATCTTCCGTAATACACGGGAGATAAAAATTCATAATTGTTGGTGATGTCGTGGAAAAGAATTTAGAAAAGTTAAATTGTATCGTGAGTAAGGAAAAGTCTCGTGACGTTGAGTTCAGTTACCAAAAAAAAATTCGAAAGTAAAGTACTTAAAATACTTGGGAAATCATGTAAACGACAAAATGTAAAAGTCCTATCATAGGCTTGGAAGAGCCCTTCCGTACCGTGAAGCGTTTGTTAAGTTGGAGATTTATGATAGGAGAAACTATAAGTGTTTGCCTACAGTTGAGGAATGGGAAGAGCTGCGAATATATGTGTTTTTTGGAGCCTTTTGCTAAGATTACTAGTTTGATGTCAGGTTCGAAATACCCAGCATCGAATTTGTATTTCTATCAGGTATGGAAGATCCATAATTGGTTCCAAGTAAATGAGGAAAGCGATGATGATATTGTTCGACACATGGTGATACCGATGAAAGAGAAGTTCGACAAGTATTGAGAAGAAGTTAGTGATCTTTTTGCAATGACATTTGTCTTTGATCCACGCCTGAGTACATGTGATGCAAAAATGAAGAATTTATGTCTGAAGCTGGAAACTTTGTTTGAATCATACGACAAAAAATCAAAGTCAACCTCACTTTCTACAGAGCCTCGTGAGATAGATCAACAAAATGTTTTTGGAGGACCGAAATGACTTTTTGAGAACTATGAAGTAAGTCTCATCTCCGGTTTTTTTAAAATTTAATTTTAAAACTTAAATAAATGAATTTTGTTTTTTAATTTTTTTTTAAAAAAACACCACAGGATTTTTTTGCGTTTCGCAAAATTAGTGTTGTTGCGAGTGGAAAGACAGCTCTCCAAGCTTATCTTGATGAACCTGCACTAGAGAAGGATAGCTTGAAAACTTGGATATTCTCTAGTGGTGGAAAGATAATACTCATAGGTATAGCGATTTGCCACCAATGGCTTGTGATCTACTTATCATTCCAATCACAACAGTGGCTTTAGAATCTTCCTTTAACATAGGTTTGCGAGTTCTGAACAAATACAGAAGTCGTCTACTTCCAAAAGATGTGCAAGCTCTGATATGTAGTAGAAATTGGCTAAAAGGATTTGAAGCTTATGAGCAAGGTAAATTATTCACATAATCATATATTTAGGGTACTATGTTATTAAAACTTAAACTTTTTTATATATTCATAAGACAAAATGGATGGTGAAGAAGAAACAGTGCCATCGATCGAATTTATTGTCAATGATGAAGTTGAAGAAGAAGAAGAAACTTGATTTTTGTTTTGATTTAGTGTTGTGAATTTATTTATATTATGGATTTCGTGTGTGTTCTTTTTTCTTTTTCGGGTTTTCTCCCGATGAGTTTTCCCGTTAAGGTTTTTAATGAGGCTATATTACTTATTTAATGTTACTTGGATTTTTTTATGCAAACAAAAATTTCATATTATCATATGAGTTGAATATATGCAGAATAGAAAACCGTTCTTTATGATCACGTATTCACGTATGATGTTCTTTATAGTCATGATTACCAATAACTATAACTTGTACTAGCTTGTTGTGTAGCAAACTTGTTCGATGACTCCTACAAGTTCTAATGGACAAAAGTACCATTTTGTGAAAGTCGTAGATCTTTAAATGAGAACTTTTCTCTCCCAAGTGATGTGTATCATGAAAGTAAGGGATAAAATACAATGGTGGCTATAACATGTTGTAAGGATTAAAGTCTGTGATCACGCCTTGATCAACAACTTAGAATACTCGCCACAATAACTAGAAGTAAATAACACAGCCGATTTAACGAGTTCCCAGCCTCAAACTGGTACGTCTCGTGGGAGATCTCTTGCTCCCAAACTTCACTATTAATAAGAAGTTACAATAGCCTAATCACTTATAACTCGTGATAGACTTTAAGGTTTAGAAAGCTCAACGTTTTACAGGGAGATCTTTAGCTTGAACAAGTAGTTCTATTCTTGCCTATAACCCTAACACGTTGACTTGCTATTTCTTCTAGTTATTGTGCGAGTATTCTAAGTTGTTGATCAAGGCGTGATCATAGACTTTAATCCTTACAAAGTGGTATCAGAGCTCAGGCTTGAGACAAGTGATCACGAAGAAGGATTGCAGTATGACGAAGACCAGGATTGAGATTGACAGGTTCGATGGAACCGAAGATTTTTCATTATGGAAAGTCGGATGCTAGCTCACTTCGGAGTGCTAGGACTGAAAGAAGTACTGAGGCGATTTCAAGCCTGGCTTAAGGACCATCCTACAACCAAGGAAGAAGTCGAGACAGCTATGAAGGACCCACAAAAGGGACAAGCAGGCGCTGACGGAAACTTCATCCACCATCATCCGACCCCTGATAAGTTTGAAAAATCGGAGAAGGCTAAGACTTGATAGTCTTAAATGTGGGAAACAGGCTTCTGCGGAAAATTCAGAATTGTTGAAACTGCAGCAGATATGTGGTCAACTCTAAACAAGTTATACACAGAAACCTCGCTACCTAACAGGATCTATTTGCAACTTAGATTCTACACTTTCAAGATGTCAGAGTCCAAAAGCATAGATGAGAATGTGGATGAATTCCTAAAACTGGTAGCAGACCTGAATAATCTTCAAGTGGAAGTGACTGAAGAAGTTCAAGCTATACTGCTCTTAAGCTCTCTACCTCACAAGTATGACCAGTTGAGGGAAACACTGAAATACGGAAGAGATTACCCTAAGTCTAAGTGAAGTCACTGGAGCAGCCAGATCTAAGGAACGAGAACTACAGGAAAGTGGAAAACATTCAAAGTCGGATGCTGAAGGACTGTTTGTTGACAAGAGGAAGATCAGGTTCAAGGACAAGATAAAACTGTTATAAGCCGTGGAGAGGAAGGTCTAAAAGTAAGTATGGCCAGATCGAAGTCTAGACCCCGAACCAACCGAAACAGTAAGGGATGTTTTCACTGCGGAAAAGAAGGTCATTGGAAGAGGGATTGCCCAGACAGGAAACAAGAAAACTCAGCAAACCTGGCGACTGAACCTAAACAACCGTTGGTATTGACTGTGAGTACAACGGACTCAAAGGAACAGTGGGTAATGGACTCTGGATCCTCATTCATTTTCACCTAGAAATATGTCAGACACCTAGAGAAAGGATAAACAACTACATTTAATTATATTATATGACTCCCTCAGGAGACTGAAGTGACAACAGTGACGCAAACCTTAAATAACACACAATGGACAAAAACCAACGAATATGACAGAATAAAAAAGTGTCCTACTGTATAAAATAGAGAATAATAACCGAATACATTAGAAATGCTTCTTCTAAGTTTTCTCACGGATGTGCGTATCAATGAACCCTTACACGTATACCCCATGAGCATGAGGATAGTCTACTTCTTAGATCGCATGCAACAAATGATGTCAAGAATAAGGACTTAACACCAGAGATTGACAATGAAAATCAAGAGTTTGTGAAAGATTAGCAAACAACTATATTCACACCATACTACACTAAAAGCTCATAGAGAGCGAATTACTCAGAGCCTCAGGAGAGACGAGAGTTACAAAGACATTACGTTCCGTCACGCGGACGAAAAAAATCGATACTCTATAACGTCCAACTGCATACACGTTACAAGCAAGAACCCGCTGATCATAGGACGAAGTATAAAAAACCCTATTCATAGTAGGGCTATAAAGAGCGACGCATCTGGAATAATTTCATAGACCACAGAAAAACATAGACTATCTCACAACATACAAAACTCAATACATGATAGCGAGTGAGAGACGGACACTACCTTCCGGGACAGGTATACCTCTAACAGTGCGATCTAGCCTTATATGCGTAAGAACTACTTACCCTCTGAGAATACACATAGATTTCCATACACTCGACAGTTATACACTTTCTTGAACAGAAAAGACATGAATCGTTTCATTGTGACAACGAAATCACCCACAAAAAAACATGTGATCACAAGATCCATAGCAAGCCGTTCACAAGCAAAGGTACTGATTATGTGCAGCGTGCAAGACCTAAATGGGTGACTTCCTCGCTCAACCAAACGACCTAAAACACAACGTCTCTCTAACAAACACAGATACTAATAAGAACTACTTGTGATCTACCGTAAATTAAAAGATGGAATACCAGTCTATTCTTCAAGAGTCCATAAATCGTTCGCCGATAGACCCATCTTTTTTGTCTCAAAAGAACTGCTATATACCACACGATACTTCTCACAGGTAAATTTAACAACAGTGTAAAGACTTGATGAAAGTTCCATCTCGGAAGAACACTATAAAAAGTTATCAACTTGCGCAAACAGAAAGAGTAAAATCACTACTCAAAAGAAAACAACCTATAACGGGCTCTGCGAAATGCTTTGAACTCAAAAAAGAACGACACATGATCACTTGACTTATTGTATCTCCATCGAACAAACAACACTATTACGTTCGTACTAAGCATAATAAAAGCACAGACCACATCTACCTCATCGAGTTGTCAGACTCTTCTTACAACCACCATCAAGAGCCGAATGTAGGAGAAAGGGCCATAAAAGAAAACCAAAAAATTGGTCAATATCTCTTGAGACTCTATCCGGCAGCCCGATATTGGTATTTTGATCAGAGAAGAAATGAACAGAACTATGTTCATTGCGAAATCGGTGAGTTGCATGTTGACAGAGACAGGAATTGAATCAAAGTTTCGTCGACGCCAATCACACCATAAGCCAGATCGTCTTTGAGACTTCAGAAGGGCTGAACGGCATCAGGTGCGCATAACCAACAAACCAGTTATTTAAATGAAACAGTCATCGATATACTAATATCCAGAATCTAGATAGCCCAAATCGCTTGACCCCTAAACTACCCAGCAAGTCCATCTGCTCACATCTAAGAACACTTCCTACGACAGGTCTGTGTGCACGTATCACACCAGAACACTAGCCACGCGATGTGAAAACAATTCCTCAAGAGCAGTCTCCTGCATGTTTTCAGCTCTTAACGCTTTTTATAGTACTATGTATCTCGAAGAAGACAGAAACCTGTAGAGAATAAAAAAGCTTTTTCATGCTGATTCAGAACCCAATACAGGAAAAACAATAAGGGTTTTTTTCACAGTATCCACTGGATTATCTCTGAAAGATATGTTTATATATGTTAGATATCAAGTAAGAACGTCTCAAGTGATAATACTAGAGACGAGAGGAATCACATGCACAACATATTCAAGATACAAAGAGAGCATCAGCAGTAAATATGAAAATTCTAGAAATATAGATATAGCATATCGAAGTCCTACAATCAATCAGCAACAAAGAAAAGATTAAGCACGCAAGCACACAACTTGCGTAAAGAGTAAACTAACTGTTTACATCACTAAATCGCACTGAAATAAACAGCCATACGCGTCCCCACTAAAATCGCGATCTCCAAAACAGGTTAAACCTGCGGGATGCGAAATTATCCTATCTGCCCGACACGATTCGCAAGTATATCCTACACACCTAGTCACAATACTTATCCCTTACGCGTCAAGAGTGTAGAACCAATACAGTGAATGCACCACAGAAATCTAACATAATTAATCGTAATCTATAATCAAGTCATTACACGTGAGAATACACGGCCGAGATACAATCGATCTATTAACTAAAACATCAATAGTGCTCATATACCTATCTCTAAAATAGCATTAAAGAGATCGTGACGAGAAATGGTGCACTCAAGAGCACATTAAGAGCTACCATATCCCCTCATTAAACGATATAATAATGTTTTACCAAATCTTTCTGTCTATCGATAGAACACATCACTCCTAATCACGTCGTTGTTGAGCACAGACCTTGAGGGGAACTGAACGTATATTTCCACAGAAATGAGAGTAAAGAGCATATCAGTTTAGAGAGTAACAACGCGATATATAGCGTAATAATTTTTTTTTCGTTTCACATGAGGACTGATAGTATTTGGCACAACGATGAAAACAGAACAGTTCTGTCAGCAACATATGTAATATAATTGTTATCATAAGATCAACACAGTACACATAGAGAAACTTCCAATCAATACCAAGAACAACGAAAACGCGAAAAGCATTAACAAACGTGTAGAATCCAGATAGTGAAGATGATTACAATAATAAGAACACAGGTGCATACCATCGTGTTGAAGATGAAAGGTACCAAAGTGCCGGTAGTTTCAAAGGATTACCTCACAGGACTGAGGTATAGACTTACAATTGAAAATCTTCTCTCCAGTAGTGAAGCATTGTCTCAATCAGGTTCATGTTAATCTGTGGTTGCTGAATCAACTTCGAACTAGAACAAATGACTGCTAAGAAGGCATCACTCCCCTTTACCTCGGACTATAATCAAGCATAATTAAAGATATGCACCATAATATCTATCACCTAAAACCTAGGAAAGAGATTATATATCAATAAATCCTGAGAAGGACCAGCGCCCGAAAATAAAGTTACTGCGTCAACTGCTACACCATAGTAAAATACTTCATTATACTCGCCATCGACTAAATAGCAGTCTACAACATCTCAGGTAGATGTCTAGGATATCCCATTCGAGCGTGATGTCATAAACAGTGTAGATGCATATTGAAACCAACGCCACACGTGTTTGAGAGACTAGAAGAAATTCTATGCTCTATTCTCCCATGGAACCGATAACGATCGATCGTGTTTAGCAGCTTCCTATAGATCAACCACCTCAAACTGACAAAGCAGTTATAATCGTCTGTACGCTCACACTTATGTTAGCGATACAGTGTCTTGTATTTAGTCCTCTCAGCTGAACTAAAGGATCAGACGTGCAGGAAGTGAAAGACAGATTGAGTAGTAGAGTTTCTACAAGATGAAGCATCGTCACGCAATATGCAAGCGGCTGCGATTTCTGACTAGACGATTTTTAGCGACATCATAAGAATACGAATATGTGCAAATGAATGACCACTTATCTTTGCTCCTCAGAGACTTACTCAATTGAAAATTATATCTATATGATATATTATAATTACGTAGAATGAGTTACCATACTAGAATCAATGACAAAACGCCACAAATTCAAGACCATTTTTGACCCCCAACAATTGCCTCCAAGTCAATAAGATCTTACTTGCAGCGAGCATTTCAGCCTCAGTTTTTCAGATCTCTAAGAGACGAAAAATAGTGTGTGCATAATTTAAGCAAGAATCTAGCAGAACAGAGAATAGTTTGAGAGAACCAGAATAAGCGCAAATATAGTTCTGAGTGAATCTATATTTTTAAAGTTATTAGACATAAACATCGATTATAATTAGATGACTATGCACCGTGCTATTGCCTCCACACTATCTCTTAATTTTGATCTTTCTTCTTGATGATTTCTTGAATCAAGATGACTTCATATCATAATGTGAGAAAGTAGAGCACAGATTCTAATGCGTATAGTGCAATTGCGCTGCGTCCGATCCACATGCGCAGTTCTTCACAACTCCATATCTCTAGGTCCTGATGGTTCTAGCTTCGACGTTCAGCGTGGGCTGGAAGACCATAGCTTTAATCGGAGAGGCAAGCCAAACATTCCAGCCAGGGTGAAACATTACTGCCCAGTCAGCAGTCACTGGTGATTAAAGTACTTAAAGGAGCCGTCTGAACTTAATCTCAACATTCAAGAAGATCTAAGTTCAGGTAGAGTGAGGAAGCTCGCGTCCATATTGCTCGAGCTCTCTGACTAATAGACTCCACAGGTATGAAAATCCCAAGTTTTCCTTGGACACCACGTATAGTCGATACCAGTTTACTTCCATGCATTTCACTGTCTATTCATATCAGTTCCTAGCTGAAGGGGAGAAACACACGTGGCTCGTATCGTGTGAAAAATAGCGATTGTCCCCACAGGCATCAGCCACGGTTGTTTATCTCACAACGTTGGTTCTTGACATATCTACCAGAGGCAATACATCTAAGGTATAGACACGCCTACATGACAATCCAGCTAAGAGCGCTAACCTACCGTATAGCATTACAAAGAGGAGCCTTACAATGCGAGTCTAGCGGAGTTACATCGGGCACTCTTACATAGCACAATAGCAAACGTGCTTATCAAGTTCATTTGCCGAGGATTAACGAATCGTCGTAATGACAATAGGGCCGCTAGGACAATATACAACTATGACCTGGAACGGCTAAGAAAGAGACGTGATTGCTTCCAAAGCGAAGTGAGATTGACCTTCGCTCTAGGAGCCTCTGTTAGTTTCGGGTTTATTAACAAGGAGTTATTCTATCGCACGCCAAGGACAGTAGTTATCATTTAAGAATCCCTACATCTATTTGAGTTCCATTTCATACGAGACCCTAGTTTGTTAATCATTTCATATGCATATTGATCACTACCATCAGTATATATAGATCAGTCGACTACCCCTAAATACCTGCGATTCTCCTAAACTAAAACCGTATCCTGGCCGAAGTTCCCACTCATGCTGTGAGCTTCCTCACGAGTCGTGTCTTCCCATGTTAATCGAGTTACAAGAAGAAGAATAGGCAACTTTTCCCAAAGTAAGCTTGACGACACATCCGAGAGGAAATCATAATGCCTCGTCAAAAGGTCCAAGTCAAAATACATTCCAATCCACGAGCTTGCTGCATCAGAGTCGAATAGATTGATACGTTAATACAGAAGCTATAGTCAGCTCACAGAAAATTGGGATTGAAAATCGAGAGAGAAATTACACTCGTCTCGAGAGACTGAGGAGGAGTCGTCTTAACACACACGCACTCCAGTTAGAGTCAAGTCGCAAAGATAATCGTGATCGTGCTACATCTGCACACAAGAAACCAGTAAACTTAGAGCAAGATAGAACAAAAGTGACATTAGTGTCAATACAAAAAAGAGTTAATCACGTTGATCTTCTACGAGAGCACAGAAGACTAAGTGACGATCAGAAGGGACAATACAGTTGCGTACTCTATCTACCTGTCAGCGAGTGGAACAGATGAAACAGACGGCAAGAAGTGCTCCACGAGAGCATAAAGAAATGTCGCAGAGCTCTAACGTCAGAAGCTTCGCAATCTGCGATCTATATAGACTACCAAAAGCTTTTTCTAATCGCCTTGAGACGCGCACTGAGTTATTGTTTAGAAAACATATTTCATGAAAGCGGAGTCTTTTCTTTGCTAGTATATCAAGCCGATAATATCTAAGACAAAATAATGTCCGAGCTGAGTTAGCCGGCTATTAGCTCTCTCTAGTACGACCGAAAGAGTGTCGCTATGGTCTGCGTGCTTATTAATATATGCATACATCGCTCGGTATAAGGCCATCGTCTCAATTACTTGAGTCCTTGTGTGTGAAGTCTGACTGTGCCTTTCTCCATCCGCGCTATCACATAGTGATCTTCAGGAATACGAGTATTCCGTAACATCTAGACTTGGGTGTGCAGGTTTGCGTTTGTCAAGAGAGACACTCGAAACCGTGAGGAGGAGTCCACGATCCATGCAGACACATGACATCGAAACAAAGAATAATTCTAAAATCAAAAACAGGTAATGTAGCTTTATTATGAAAATCCAACAACCCAAGTAGGACTTCAAAGTATCATTATTTCTCTAAAACCTCAAGAATGAAGGTTCTGTACACACCGAGTCTGTATCAGTAAAAACCGATAGGGGAGAAGAGTCTAATCCACAAAAGAGTCCAATTCGAGCGTGACCGTGCGCATACAGAATCTAGACAACTAGAGAATGATGAGAATCCTAGACAACTACGAAACGAGGGTTATTAAAGAGAAGCAGTAATAGCTATGACGAGACAGGTGTTAGTGCTGTGTGAATCAATCGACCTAGAAATACAATGAAATACTAGCTCTAGCGATGTAGTCACAGTCAGTCATAGAATTCAATATAAGCACGACCAGACTCAAAGGTCTTAGGTAGTGGTTGTTCTATTAATCCAAATTCAAGAATTCGATATCAATAAGAAGTATTCCTCTCTCGCATTGCAATTACTAATCAATGTGCCCTAAGGGTCCTACACTTCACGAGGAAATGACTCACAAACACTGCTCGTCAAGATTGTAAATAAGCCAGATAATTGCAGGCTGGGCGAACAGAAGGTGGAGATCGTAGATACTTTGCCCAAGAACTAACACACTACTAAATGCCGTGGCGTTGTAGTGTCTAACCTGAGTCCAGCTACCCACGAGTAGGACTACATAGAAACTAACCCACAAGATTTGCGCAACATATCGAATTACACTTCGACACAGATTCCTGAATAGAGACCTAACACTCTACATACGCGACCCAATCACTGCTAAATCCAGACACAGGGCCGGTATCGTAATATATTATATTCAATTCATCTCAGAGCCGCAAGTAGTTTCCGTGAATCACTCTAATGAATAGTGCATAGTAGATCTACGACAAGCTCATCATGCATATGCGCCAAATCTAGATCCTAATATTTACAAAGTCACGCTCCTGGTTTTAAGTAGTATATATAATAGCAAGAAATTATGCACAACTACTCTGTTTCAAGCTAAAAATGAGTAAATTCATATCCCTAGAAACCGTAAAACGTATGAGGACTATCAGTTGCTTATTATCAAATACACACGACTATCAATGATCATTACACCTCCACAGAGTTATATAAACGATATGGAATGATACTCAAGACACTATGTCGAGGAGACTTAACAAACACAAATCCATAGTCTCTGAAAATAAATTATCAGCTGAGATATATGAATATCGAAGAGCAAAAGAGAAACTCCAAACCAGACTTTGCACGAACTACCTGAAGGAGAATTTAATCTTCGACCACCTCTCAGTTTCAAACTAAGCCTGACAAATCGAATATATATCACAAGAACAAAGAGTTTAGTCGTTATTCACTCACACTAGACAGCAGATATAAAAACATAATTAATTTTAAGGTGCGTGAGTAATCTGCATCAAAGGCTTCGCCGGGCGTGTATTCTTCAATCACAAAATCTGTTTTAGTCCTTAGGGCACGCTTTATGTGTGCTATCCTTTATACTTCTGTACCACCATAAAAGACATTGAGTATTGGTAACTCTTCTACACTCCTGAATTATCACTTAGGAGGTTGTACTCGAGACACAAAGCAACCACCATAGCTTGACGCCACCGCTAATACAGGCTAGTCCAACTAAGTCGACTCGCATCTCGTCTACGTATCTATGCTTCTTATATTCACATCAAGCGAAACCACCTGACACTCCACGCCTGCTTCGGTAAATTCGGTCAGGACGCAGAGGCTGGACTGAAAGGACTGTTTGATCCGCATACTAAACGCGGCTCGGGCCAGTGACAGCCCTCCCAAACCACCAATCCAACACTTATCCTAGCAAATGATGAATGCCACAATCTGGAAAAATCTAACTCAAACATTATATACATCGATGTGTCCAAACAAATATGAGCACAATCGCACCCTGGGAAAATCTCTGTCGATAGATAAACTTCTAACGCATCTGCGCAGTTCTACATCTCAAACAGCTCCAGAATCACCAAAGTACTCCAGAACGTACCTCAACCTGAAAATACTGTAAAACATACTTAAACATATATAATAGACTCTAAATAGAGCTGATATCATGGCACAATAGTGATAAATATCAGGCCCTATCAACTCCCCCAGACTTAACCTTTTGCTTGTCCTCAAGCAAACAAAGCATATGAAAGAGGTTTTGAAAAGCAGAGACTCATATAATGTCTAAGTATAACTATCACCTACTTTGTTTCAACCACATCATGTCAAGTCAATCACAGATAAACCTTATATACCATATCCAAGTATAGCAACCAAATCGAGTCTACCAACAACTTAGCAAATACTAGTCTGACTCATCCCTCTACTGATTTTATTTCTTTGCATAAAATAAAAGTGTAGGCTTTACCTCAGGGTTATCGATCAAAGGACACATGGACTCTTACCTTTGCAAGTATTTGAACAATTAGGCACAAAGTCTTCTCTGATTCCTTTCTTCCCCATTTTCTCTCTGATCTTTTTAAATCTCAAACTTAATGGACAATGATGCTGATAGAGTCCATCTTGCCATCTTATTTTCGATTTTCTTCTTCTTTTCTTTTTTTCTTCTTTTCTTCTTCTTTTTTTTGTTTTTTTCTTTTGCTTTTTAGGCAAAGTTGTAGTCGAATATTGGGGTCATCGATAATGTACTTACCCTTCGCTTCCAACAATGTGTGATCGTTCCTCCGAATTAGAATAGTGGGGTCATCGGTAATCTACCTACCCCTTTGCATCTCGGGAAGTCATCTCAATCATTTAAGCTTTTAGGTAGATTCTGGAAGAAAAGAGAGGGAAGGAACCAAGCTGCAATGACTATGCCTACAGACTTGCAGAAAGAATCTGATTCAGTGTATACCAAGCCCCAAAGCAAGCAGATATGTCAGGATTAGTGTTGGAAATCAGCTTTGGTTCCTTCAAACTTTCTAAGAAAGTGTGATATAGTGGCAGGATGATCCACTTCGGTATCTCTAGTAATCCCTACAAACATTCTTCTAAGAATGATGCTAAAGTGTGGTTAGTCAATAGTAATATTTTGATCATAGTCCCCTTCTTGACTCAATAAAACTTTTTGAAAAACTTATATATATAGTAAATAATTCTCAAAACAAATCAAATAGCATTAGCGAACCTCCTCCAGAGTTAAATTACATTGTCCCCAGTGTAATCCATCTCGGAATGGTTCTACAAAATCAAAACATAGATAAAAGTTGTAAAGAAAGTCGAGTATACCGAACTACGAAAGGAGTGTCCACCGATGGTGTGTTGTGAGTGTCGACCGATGGTCAACCATCCAAGCCGTCGGCCGATGGTGAGCTGATGTTGTCGACCGATGGTGTTCTCGAACAGTCTACGCCTTCTCTTTAAAAACCTTCAAACCTAAATTAAAAACCGAAATTAAAATAGCATAAGTAAAAACCAATTAAAACTTACTAAATAGTGGGTTGCCTCCCACTCGCGCTTGGTTATAGTCATTAGCTTGACTTCTGGAGATCTGATTTATTCTGGATGAATTAAGAACTTCTTCCAGAACAGCTCTTAGTGTCCCTCTTCCTCATTTTGTTGATGATGTTGATAAAAGCTCTTGCAGAAGCTTCCCATTTGTCTTTCAGCTCTGGATCACATAACACCCCGAGCTTGGTAAAAGTTTGCAGACTTTCCTTGCAGCACATCCTATACTCAAGACTTCCCTCATAACATCGCAAAGGAACCGATGACAAGAAATCTGCATCTACCTTCTTTTTCTTTTTCTTTTTCTTCTTCCTGGTCCTTCCCCCATACTTAGGTTTTTCAATAGCATGTCGCTCTAAAACCTGGAGAGTGTCAATCGACGCTATTAGGTGAGTGTTAATCGACGCTGATGCTGGTGCTGTGGTTTCGTGGTTTGAATCAGATGCAGGTGTTGGATCTTTAGACGGTTCTACCCATGAAATAAACCCCCTCACTTTCTGGTCCTTTCCCACAAGATAGTAGAAGACATTTTCATCAACAATTTGAGTAAAGGCCAACATTAAATATCTTTTTGAGATTCACAAACTGCCCCCACGTACCATAAAGGCTCTTCCAAAAATAGATGAGAGGAATTCTCAACCTGATTTGATTCCCAAAACATTAAAGTCCACAGGGAAGTGCATTCACCTTTCTCTACTCTAACATTCTTGATCATGCCTGCTGAGTTTACTTTGGAGTTATCCACGAAGGTGAACCTATCTTGAGAAGGTTCCACCTTTAATCCTAACAATTCGGCAGTGTCCTTGGCCATGATTCTGACTGCAGATCAAATATCACAGAGGGCGTATGGGAAATTGGTGTCAAGTAACAGCATTGAATCAAAAACTGTCCCAGGATCTTGTTCCTCTTCAGTTTTTTCTTGATCTAAGGCTGACCATAATTAACAGGCAGCTCCAATTCCTTATCTGTCTCCTTTCTCTCTCTAAAGAAATTACCAAGTCTGTACGGGTGATATGCTTCCCAAAAAACATATCTTGGAAACCCTCTCACTCTCTTTTGGAATCCATCAAGTTGCACCTTGGTAGCTCTCTCCTGAGGGTATGGGAACATAGGGTCGCTAGATCTTCACTATCTTCTGTGCATCTTTATGCGACTGCTCTGTCTGTCCATGAGATCACGTTATTGTCCAGTGGATGACGATCGATATATGGTGGTCATGTCGCTCGCATTGTGCACTGTCAATGAAAGAGGTTCAGCAGAGTATCAATGCCCGTTGTTCTGTACATCTACATCTGTGTGTGTGAGTGTTCACTGTTGCATTCTAGATGAGTGATGCTGCATAGTGCTATCCATGGGCAGGTGTCGATCGGTGCTCGACTTCTATGTGCGATCGATCGGGCGCCCATTGATGTGATCGATTGCGTCATGATTGGTGTCGATCGAAGACGTTCTCTTTAACACAGTACGCTGGAGATGCGGGTGTTGTGTCGGTGAAGTCTGAGTGGTGCCGCCAAAATCTTAATATCTCTCTCTCTT
>CAJHQP010006250.1:0-39578 GCA_905132765.1 Moricandia arvensis | reverse complement strand
AACTCAACTGAAAACTTTCAACAAGAAACAATTCAACTTGAAATTTGAACTGATTTATATTAAAATGACAAAATCTACTATTATTCAAACAAGTTTTATTAAAGTACTTAAAATTCAGTGTTATTGAACTTGTAATTTTATAAAGTATCTGAAATCCATGTTTATTAAGCAAAATGTAAAGTTGACGATTTTAGAGTGTTTTAAATGTTTTCAGAGTGTTTGTGAGGAGTTTCTTAGTTATCAAAATAAAATCCAAACTTCATAGTTTTAAATGAGATTCTAGAGTGTTTTAACAAAATCACACCAAAATTTTCAATTTCTTATACAATCATATAAAAATTCATTAAAAATCAAATCACTTAAAATTTCACATTCAATACACCCTCAAGGTGTATTATAACACAATCTACTTTAGCTTTGAGAAAGAATACTCTTTGGAAAGCATACGTTAAATTCACTTTTATATTCTCGCTATATATATATATGAAAAATTGTTAAAAATAGAATAAGTTAAGTATCATTTTAAAAAATACTTTCAAACAAAAATATATTAACATTAGGTTTTACACTTTAGTGATTATTATTAGGGTTTAGTGTTAAAGAATAAGATAGGGTTGAGTTTCTAAATGTTTTATTAGTATTTTTAAAAATTAGTTTAGTCTATTTTCTCATAAATTAAAAGTATTTTTGAAAATTGTCATTCATTAAAGGTAAATTTAAAAATTGTATCAAACTTGTAGTAGAATTGAAAATTTTCCCTATATATAGTTGCTTAAGTAATAATTGTTTTTTGGAATTCATGAATATTAACTTTATAATCTCAAATATTTATTAATGAAATTGTTTGTTTGCGCGGAAAAAACAACACAATGTAGTTTACCTTAATTCCTCCAAGGTTCATGGTATCATCAGCTCTGCCTTGAACAGTATAATATCCTCCTACGGTTCTCTTCACGATGTCACCATGTCTTCTAAGACGCTGCAGAACATAACAAAGAACAGTTTAAGTGATGCTCATTTTGGTTTAGCTGTGAATACACAAGTCTTAAAGTAACCACTCACTGTTCCATTATACATTGGCATTCCCTTAAAGTAAACTTCTTCATGGTCTGCATTCAGAAGTCTATCCGTGGCTCCCAAAGTGCTGCGGGAACAAACCAACTTCTCCAGTACACGGTTGATCATCCGGCTGCCAAAAACAACAGTCTCATCAATCTCTTAAGTACAAAATGTCAAAAGTGTATTAGGTTATTACATATGGGACACCGTTTTCATCAAGATGATGATTCTAGTTGTCATGGATGGTGTGCTAAACGCTCCAAAAAGCCTGAGGCTGAAGCGGGCATCCAATGATGTAGGAAGAAGCGAGTTCTGTGCCTCCACATAATTCAATCACAGGTTTGTAATAAGCTTTAGAAGAAAGCCAGAGAACATCATCAACATTGGAAGCTTCTCCTGTAGTGGCGAAATATCTAACAAAAAGAACAACAACATCTTAATCAAATTTCTCATAAAAACATTTTAACCAACAGGTTTTTATGTTCATTACTTTATCTTTGTCCAATTAAGCCCTTCCATACAGTTTGTCCTCTTCCAAGTTTTCACCATGCTTGGAACAGTACCAAGAACCGTAACTCCAGCATCCTGAAAATATAATAACAAGCACGGTTAAGTGTTGGGTTTGATTCAAATGTTACAAAGGAGACAGCAATGGAGGTGTCTTGCCTGAACAAACTTTCCAAAACCGCGGCCCAGGGAGACCCGTGATAGAGTGCGAGTGTTGTACCGGTCAGAAAGCAAGAGAATATAAGAGTTGGTCCCATTACCCATCCAAGATTCGTAGGCCAACAATATGTGTTACCCACTTTGACATCAAGATGAGCCCATCCTCACAGCCACTACGAATTGGCGAGAGTTGTGTCCAAGGTATAGCTTTCGGTTCACCTGGTTTAACACAAAGGAACAACAGATGCTCTAACCATATCTATTGCATATAACTAACATTAACCTGTAGTTCCAGATGAGAAGAGAATATTAATCACAGAGTTTACAGGTAGATAGATGGGGCAATAGTAGTTCTCTCCACTGCAAGAAAAAATGGAGCCATGTTCTTATATACACTCTTTACTGATTACAAATGTAGAGAATTCCGTGGACAAAGCCAATGAAACATTCGGCTCTAAACCATAAAATTTTGAAGAAAATTATATAGACGCTCCAAATTTGTAAAAAAAAAGTTTTTATTATTGAAATCTTTACTAAAATCGCGTACATCTCAAGACCGGCCCTGGTAGAGATATAACAAAGTTTTACCTCGCTTTGGAGAGAAAATCCTTCCATGGTATGTCCTGATCTCTTAACTTAACATGCAGTTCAGTCCCTGAAGCTGGGAGGACAATGATCTTTGGATGGAGCAGCTTCAACCACCCGAACTACAGACAAAACAAAAGAGGAGAGAGAGAGAGAAGTTTTAGTTTAATCTTATGTTGTTGGTTCATTGAGTTTTAAGAATTGGTTTCAGTCACCTGTATAAAGGAAATCTCGACCTCCTCTCAGTACATAATCCTGAGAAAAGCATATGAACAATGAATCATAGTACACTGAAAATATGAGTCAAGACTGGTATATTACAAAACCTGAGTGAATATGCCTTTCGCCTTGGAGATTTCAACCTTTGTTGCAATCTCTTTAGCTGCAAAGCTGTCTGCGATGGAGACAACAACACAACCAGCCAATATGATCGCTAGATATATAATCACTGCATCAACTGTCATTGTCATATCGATTGCAATCGCGTCACCCTTTCAAAACTTCCACTTATCGCATTTGCCACCAACCTGTGTAGTAATAGAAGAAAGAGATCAATGGAAGAGTATGATCATTAAAGAAATTCATGATACATACATAACTCGCTCGCGGAGTTCTTTGAATGTCATTTGATTGACTGGAGAATCATCAAAGCCTTCATCTCTCCATACAACAGCCAAACTATCATCATCCCTTTTGGTAGGCATCAGACAACACTCAGCGATGTTGAGAACTGCATCAGGAAGCCATGTCCCCTCCAGGTTTTGATTTTTCAAGGATGCACCGAGGAGGAGTGTGGTACACAAGTGAAAGCTCATCGATAACCATAGACCAATAAACCTGAGAAAAAAAAACCATAAAATTAACACCAAACCAAAGCTTCCAGAAAGAGTCTAATGCCTTACATCAGGGTGTTCAACTGAGAATCTCCTGAAAAGATCAAAAACTCTCTAGAGGGTTTTAATATGAAGCACCACCAAGAAGCCTTGGCCCATGAGTTTCCATTAGCCTTCCTAAGTTTTGTGGACTTTAGAAAAGGATCTAAACGCACACAGAGATAAAAATATAAGAAAATTAAATAAAGTTCATTTGAGAGAGACACATAGACGTACGAGGGAAGGGAACCAATAGAGAGGAGGGCCGTGGATGGAGGAGTCCCAGTATTTGAATAGATAGAGTAATAGAGAAGACTGGTGAAGAGGATGAGGATGACATGGCTTAAGGATACCACTATCCACCAAAGCCTTCCATTGAATCTCTTGGGTCAACAATACTTTAGTCTTGGAATCATCACATCTCTTACCACTTTCTCAAAGCCCCTTAGCGTCTTCCACACCTCAGTCCAGCTTTCACATAATCCTCGCTACACAATTCTCCTATGCTCTTGCACATCGTTGTTCTCGCAATCTCAATCTCTTGCATGCAAAGTTGTCGTCTTCTTGATTACTTAAAAGGTTGTGGTAGGTGGTCTGATTGACACGTCAGCTCTCCAACTCCCTGTCAAATTGTGTCATTGTTTTATGAGAAAAGTGTACTCTCTTTTGATTTGTTCCTAAAAACAAATAAGGGATGTTTATAAACAAAACTCAACTAACTTAAATAAGAGATTCGGACCATGATTCTTTGTCTCAGCCTGAGTTCTCGAAAGAAAACCTAACTCATCTATTGGCAATTCACTTAACACGGCTCTTAGAATTGATCTCTAAAATTTAACATCAACATGGCAATAGTAGATATAGGTTTAGGCATTCGGATACCGGATGAAACTTCGAATCATATATTTATTTCAGATTTTGGTTCTTGTATTACACTTTTGGTTTTATCTTAGTAAATTGTAAGTACATATCAAGTTCGTATATAACAAACCGATCTTGATTCTAATCTAATATCAATGTAGATATATTTCAAGTAAAATCTAAAACTTGAAAACAAAATTTTTATTTATCTAAAGTTTTTATTTATTATTAAATGCTTACTTTACATATGATATCAATATTCATAGAATTTATGAATATTATTTGAACAATTTGAGTCTGGATTATGTATTTATGCCCAGGCCTAGGTAGATACTCCTACAAAATATCGTAACGAAGACAAAAACGGGATTCTGATTCAAACCAGCATATTGTCCAACTGGTCTAATGTTGCAACTTTCAATATAACTCAAAAGACTTAATCTTAAAGAAAACATAGTAATACCAACAGGTTCTCATAAGACTCCATCGATCATCAAAACATTTAAAAGAAAGAACCAAGGGTTCGACCCTGCATAGATCTCATCTTTTCGAATCTTCATAACTGTCTTAGGCTAGAAAAAGAGGAGAGACAACCACAAACACAGAGATCAATATTCAATGAGTGAAGAATCAATCACTGGCTTGGTGAACGGTCCTTCATATTGCTCCCCACGCGGGCTGCGGCTTCTGGCTGGTTCAGGTGTGTAGCTCCTGCTTCTCCTAGGGGTTACACTCCCGTTTCCCCTCGGGCTCGGGCTACGGCTTATGCTTCTTCTTGGACTACGGCTTATGCTTCTTCTTGGGGCTACGGCTTAGGCTGCGGCTCTTACCTCTGGCTGGACTACACTGCGACCCTTGAGCCATTGTAGCGGGTGAGCGCGAGTATGATCTCCCCTATCATAACGTTCTTCCCTGGGAGAGATGGACCTGTGACAATAGAGAGATGGTCAGTCAGCACAAGAATGATACTCGACAGGAGAATGGTTCTGTCCAAATAGAGATGTGTAATGGATTTCACACAGAACATGTAGAACCTTGGATGATGCCTTCGTGGAGGAGATAATAATCACCACTCTTGACCGAGATCTACCACGTCGACGGGGAGGAGAACGAGAATACCTAGGGGGGCTACGCCTCTACGGACACAAAAGAGTATTAAAGATATATAAACATAAAAGTTCACAAAAGGAGAAAGCTCTATGCACCTTACTCCACCACGCTCTCTAGCTCTCATTTCAGTAGGTTTCTTCCTGTTCTCTTCCGCAAACACAACAGTCAACTCACGGCCATGAAGAACATAACCATCCATGTGATATTTGCCTCAGCAGCGTCAGCAGGAATCCACAACTGAACAAAACCAAACCCTCGCGGATTTCTGCATTTGACAAATAGAACAAAACAAGATCTCAGACTATGAAACCTAACATACAAAATGATGACAAGATGCACCACTTCACAACAAGCCATAACGATGTGATCCCTGCAACAGAAGATACCTCAAGATAAACGTGAAATAAGCAAGCACTTGCCTGCTAATCTCGCAAGTTTCAGTATAGATGTCTTCTTGAAGACTGGATTCATCTTCATATTGAATACAAACTCAACTTCATCTTCAACTCTTCACTACATATATACAACATCTTCATAAGAACTCTACTTACTTCTTTGATGTCTTCATCTTTAGATTCAACTGTATAACCTCAACAACTTCAATTAACACACTCATAGTGTGTGTTCACACATTGAACATATTTAACATTGTATCCGTCTCCTTAATTAAGCGACAAAAAAGTCCCAACAGGTACTAAATTCAATTGACTCTCTTTCTTTTATTGACACATAACACTAGTGATTTCAAACTTCAAACAAAGACCTCATGTCACAGTAAGTAACTATGAGAAATGGAGCCTAATATTAGTTCATCAAATAAGACTACAATTAAAAGATTCTCATAAACGCATTGTATCCATGAGGAGACACAGGGAAATGGAAGAACGGGAAAGGAAGGAAACTAAACGTAGTAAACAAAGATTCATGAACGTCATGCTCACCCAGTATAATAGTCCCTGGTAAGTAAATGTCCTTGAGAGGCCGAACTGCTCAAATGACCTCTGACATCGTTTGCTGGAGAAAAGAAGAGAAGTTGAATTGATAAAAGCCGAAAATGAATACAGATTGGGGTCAGTGTCAACAATACAAAGAACATAATCATCAGATAGCTCTGAGCCTGAGGACAGACATCAACTTTCTATAAGTCTTCACAGTATATAAAGAGCAAATCATGCCTAGATATGCTTAAGATGTATATCCAAACAATTATATCGTTAGCTTAAGGGAGTTTATAGAGAACCTGCATCATGGCGTAGATTGCGAACCAAAAGACTGGTAGGGAGGTCCCTGCTGCGACCACCATATCGACCTCCTCTAGGGCTTGGGGATCGACCCCTCCTCCCATAACCCCTTGGTGGTGACGGAGTGTAGCTCCTTCCCCTCATTGCAGCGAGCTTTCAACCTCTCTATCAGTCAATCAACACAATCCAGGTAAGAGCAAATAAACCAGAAATGGCTGGTCGTTTAAGAACAAGACACCACAAACACAAGAGCTATGATACTATCATCTGAGGGAAGTTCAAAAAAGTATTCAACCTAGTTTCAAATCACCAAACAACAACCCCTTAACATACTTACCACTTCAGATCAGTTTTTGTTCCAATTGCAAAACTAAACTGTCTCAAAGAGACCAATAATAATAACTGAATCAGCTCAGATTTCAAGTTTAGTTTCGAGTCAAGAAAATTTATATGTGCATGGACACAAAAGGCGAAACTTTCGTCCACGGTGCGATTCAATTCTTATAAATCGATGATAAAAATACAGACTTTACTACAATTTACGGACGAACAAAGAGCCACGATCTACTACGGAGGCGTGTACAGAATGAAAGAATCGTGGCCGGAATATTCGAGGGGAAGGATATAAGGTGGGAAGAAGAAGAAAAATACTTACCGGAGAGCGAAGGTGGTTTGTGATTATAGGCGGCGACAGAACTATGAGAGAAGGCTTTGCTGTCTGAATTAGGGTTATATATATTAAATACTTGCTTACATTTTAACCCCCAGAACCTTTTTAAATACTGTCTTTAACCTACAACTCGCTATTTTATTAATGTACCCTCAAAGATTTAATATGGTTCCAGTTTCTCTAAATTAACCTCTAAAGTTTATGGTTCATAATGTTAACGAACAAATTTAACGAATAACTATTATAATTTATAAAGTTAATATTCAGAAATTTCAAAAAAAATTTACTTGATAAACAAAAATATATGTATTATTTATTGAGAAAATACAATATTAAATAAATTTAATGATGCTTTTCAAATAAAAGCTTATTCATTAGTGAAATACTTTTTCATTGTTTCGTTTCTCATAATGTCATTATAAATAAAAAATATTATGGATAATCTTATAAAAAATTATCCAAAAATATCTTTCAAAAGTAAAAATGACAAAAATAAGTTTATAGTTATAGAGTGAGATTTGGAAATAGAATTTAAAATTTAAAAAAATAAAAAAGTTAATATTAAACATTTCAAAATAAAAAAAAATATTTTATTCATTTAAAACAAAAGATTTTTTGGTGACCAAAAAAAAGAAAAAGCCTATCTAAAAGAGTTATTTTTATAAATATCCTAGAGAAAGAATCAATGATTATAAATAAAGCCATATGGGGGGGGGGGGGGGGTTACTCTAATGTAGGAAACTATTGGGTTGTGAAAATAAAAATGTTAAAACTTACAGGGGAACCAGTATAAATAATAGAAGAGTATTGTGTTTCTTCTAGGAAGATCTATCATCATGTCTCTCTCTTCCGCTTGTGATTCTCTTACATAACAAAGAAGAATCAAAGATAGACTCTCAAAGGATTCAATAGATCTTCTCTCGTCAATTGGTGACAATGGAGGAACAGTTCATACTTAGGCGTTCCACCGTCTGTTTCAGAGCGAATCGATCGCCTTTTGAGCGAGGAGGCTTCTACTTCCGACGAGATCCCTCTAGATTTGTGCTTCTCAGGTTTGGGTTTTGTCTCTTTAGCTCATTCAATTTGGGTTTTATCCTCCAAAGTCTCAACCTTTTTCCCTTAAAGCTTATGTCTCTGATACGTTCTTGAATGTTTCTAGAGAACACTAAAAGACATTCTTGAACCTGTTTCTGATTGTATCTCTTGGAGGACAACTGTAGTGTGGTTTCTGTAAATTGAAAGGTTTTATCAGAGAAGCTTGAAAGCCAATCACGTGGCATTGTTCTTGACTCTGCCTAGAGATTCATTTAAACATTGTGTATGCATCAGACTTGATCCATATCTGAGTTAGAGTTGTCTAAAGTTTCATCCTTTTTCCTTAAAACTTATGTCTGATACGTTCTTGAATGTTTCATATAGATCCCTAAAAGACATTCTTGAAACTGTTTTAAGAGTTGAAGTGTTTCTAGAAAATCAATTTTAATAGCATCTTCTAGAGGAACTTGATATGTGGTTTGTGTAAAGCTAATGTTCTATGAGATAAACCTGAAAGACATTCTTGTGGCATTGTTCTTGAATCTGCTTAGAGATCCATTTAGCATTGTCTATGCAGAGGATGGGAGAAGCGGGACGTTTGTGATTGGAAACCAAGAGTTCCCAGCTTCTCTGCTGGATCTTCCTGCTGTTGTTGAGTCTTTTAAAACTTATGATGATTCTGCACTTGTCAAAACTGCTGACATTGGCCAGGTAACTCCATTTTTGTGGATGTATGATGATTCTACATTAGTCTGCTATATGTGTGTTGTTAACCCTTTTAGAGTATGATGTATAAAGCAATATGATGTATGCTTCGGTTTGGCATTGGCACAGATGATCATGGTTAGGGAGCCGGGTGACCCTGCGCCTAATACAGTTGAATACAGACATGGTCTTACTCCTCCAATGAAGGATGCTCGTAAGAGAAGATTTCGCCGAGAGCCTGACTCTTAATGTAAACTTGCATTTGTTAACACATGTTGTGTCATTACTAGATGGTTTATTCTTTTGAATTAATAATGGTGAGTGTCAAAATGTTGCAGCCGGAGCTTGTACAGCGCGTTGAGAGGGACTTGCTGAACATCTTGAGTGGCAGAACAGTCGAAAACGTAAATTTGTTTTTTAAGTCTGATGATTGGTTAATTGAATTTCTATTTGAATATATACATAACTCTGAGGTAGTTCCAGTTTATCTAACCTGAACTTTTTGATGTGTGTAGGGAAATGAGCAGCAGCAAGAGGAACAGTTTGCGAACGAGAATACAAATAAGAAAGTCTCTTCTTCTTCACCTGCTGATACACCTGGTGAAAAGCCTGAAGAAGCTCCTGAGACAGGGACTAATAATAATGATAATCCATCAGAAGTTGAGCCTGAGAGAAGTGAATCAGAAGATTCCGATGATTCAATATGAGAGTTTATTTATGTAACCAACAGAACAAAATTTGCATGGCGAGGATAGTGTATGTCAAGTATATGGCAGCTATGTTTACCACTTATCCTATTGGTGTTCATTGGTCAGGAACTAGAGAACTGTGTTATGGTCTGGTAATAATAACTTTTATTAGTCTAACTGCTGAGCCATCAGCATCATAAGGAAGTACACTTTACAGATTAGAAGTAAACAATCTTGTTTTTTTTGTGGTCAATGGTTTAGCCTGGATGTCAATGTCAAAGAATAATTGGGCAAGCAGGACTGTGATTAAAAGTAAAATTAGAGGGACAAATGTCTATCATAGGGTAACATTTAATATCATAACTACTAACTACCATTAATTTTTATGAAATATGATCAAATGTACTTCTATTGCGTTTGTATTTTAAAATATATATATAATTAAAGTGTTGTTAAAATATCATTTCTTAAGTCGTAACTCTTTGCCCATTGGTGCATTGACATGCATACTTTTTTTTGCTGAAATTTGGACATGCATACTTGAGCCTGAGACTTATCATTTTCCATGTTTGTATCAATTTGCTCATAACAATCAATCATCCAACATAATGGTTCTATTATTTATACGTAAGGTTTAGTTGAAAATAATGGGGTAAAAAGTGAGAATAACGATGCCATTTTTGTTAGGGAAACCATATTAGTTAACAGTTATTAGCTGCATTGTGGTGTATGACTCTTCTTTATATGTGACAATGATATCTTGTCCATATGTTTGTGTCCTTATTTGCATGCACATAGTACATACGTTTCCTGTGTGGCTTAAAAGGGCATTTTTAAAATAAATTTCCTTATACGTTGTCAATTATTAATATGGATGTACACATATCGTTGTGTGTGCTTTTTTTGACAAAAGTTTGATATCGTTGTGTGTGTTATCTTTTATTAGTAATAGAGAATCAATTTAGAAGAGTAACTTTAATTTTAAGTTTATTTTACACTATTGTCATTATGATGATGTGTCATTTTCTCATGCATCCTTAGGATACTTTTATAATTATCTTTTAATAGCTAGATTAATTACAATTAGTGTCATTGGTCCAACTTATATTTTAACTATTCATATACACAATATAAAACAAAATTAAATTATTGGATTAACATGTCTGGGCCCGTCCGCGAATTAATATGATGTTTGAAACAAATTATACCTCCAAAATAAATTAATATGAATAAATTAATATGAAATTCCATGAAATAAATTGTACACCTTTTTCATTTTCACTTAACATCTTTTAAGATAAAAAAATAAGTCATATAAATTTTAGTTGATTTAACAACTACTAATGAATTCTTTACGAGCTAAACTAAAAAAATTATGCATGTCATCTTTTTATATTCATGTTATTTATTATTATATTTATAATTGTATATTTTATAACCTAGTTACTAATATATAATGTTATTATTGTTAAAAAATCATTCACCGTGTGTTTTGTCTTAACCTAGTAAATCTAAAAAAGGTAATAATCCCCTTCATGTGCGAATTGAGATGTTTTATAAAATATTTATTAAATATATAGGGTTTGACTGGCAAGAGCTGTGATTTAATTTTTAAGCTATAAAATTATATATGTGATTTTTTTTGCTTTGGTTCTAGATATTTAATTCTTAAAAGTCTTTAGATTTGGGCTGAGATATTTGTCTCTCCACATCTGTTATATTAATGTGAGTTTTTAAAAAATGGCTGTGAATTTTAAAAAAAATGCAAATCTAGATTGGTGTAGACTTAAGGCTGTAGGTGTAATTGTAGCAGTGGAGAGCATATACAGCAAAGCCAATCATACCCATAAATTTTAGATTTTTAATTGATAATAAAATACATTTTTAAGATTTGATCAAATTAAAACGGGTAAATCTCTCAAATAGATTTTTTTTAAAGTTTTATCACAAATTTAACCTCAAAGAAAAATCGACATTAGAATTTTTTATTTTAAAAATTTTATTTTTTTTTTTAATTTTTTAATTTTTCAGTTTCACTTCCAAAATTTCATCCTAATAACTCTAATCCTAAGTCTAGATTAGTTAATTCAATTGGTATAAATGTATGTTTACACTTTTTAATATAATTTCTTTAGTTCATTTTTCTTGAAGTTATTTTAGTGACAAACTGTTTTAAATTTTTTTAGGGTATTCCTCAATAAAACTGTAAAGTAATTAATTTATTAATTCAAGTATGATACATATAACTAAAATTTCAGTGTGAGATTTTAACAAATTCAGTAATTTATAGTCGTTTTAGAAAAATAAAAAAGTAACATATACAAAAATCTAAAAATTTATTATATGATTTTTTAATTTATTTAATAATATAAATTAACCAAAAAATAGAAGATATACAAATGATTATCAAATATTTGTTATTCAAAATTATTAATTGTCACCACATATATATATATATATATATATATATATATATATATATATATATAAATTATCTTAGGTAATTATGTAGTTTTTATTTAGGAAACTAATGAAGAATAATTTTGTAGATTACTAATTAATTTATCATTAGTTTAATTAAAAATATAATCTATATTAAAATGGACCAATTTTTTAATGATTCTTAGAATCATTATAGTGACATAGTTTACATCAAATAACATATAAGTGATAGTATTTGTTGGTAAATATGTATTATATTTATTGGTAAATATGTATTATATTTATTGGAGTTCTTCTCCAATTTTCTCATCCAGTATATTCCAAAATTGTATATTCTAATATGGGTCGTGCTCAACATACGTGCTTCTTCTTTTTTGGGGTGCAATATTGAGGTGCTTCTTGTGTATACTTTGGTTCCCTTTTAATCAACTTCAGATGAAAAAAAACATGAGTGTCTCATCTCTATGACAAATCGTTCCCTTCATTTAAAATAATATCTGATGTAGTGGTTGAACAAATTGACGTATAATTTAATGTATATAATATTATATACTAATACAAAAATCGGTAGATAGTAGATACTATATAGTCCGAACATACCATTCTTAAGGCATCGATAAGAGTAATTCGTTGTCCAAATTAATAATTTTAATATTTAAATACCTGACAGATTCTGCCTTTTGAACTTATATTTTAAGACAAAGGTTTTAGTTGATTGTCCATTTTAATCAAAAATAATCAACTAGAGTTTTATGATTAAAATGAAATTCGTACAATAAATTTTGATTCTTAAAAAGTTACTAGTCTATATTCTAGAACACAGAAATTGAATATAGACTAGTAAACAATTAATATGTATGATATATAGAGTAGAAAGATATTATTAATAATTGAGAATACACATTTCTATTTCAGCTAATTGATATGAATTTTGAAAAACGGATAATCATAAAAGTAAAGTAAATATACTTTATTTTCAGTTTATTGGTTTATTTGAGTGGTTGTTTCACATCATTTTTTATGTTGGTTACATATATGAACTATGATTAAAATATATATTATTAAGATTTTGGATTTTTTACAAGTTCATATATTTTATTAGATATATAAATATTTTTTTTTCAATAGTATATATATCATTTTAAGCCAAATTGTTATAATGTGAGTGTGTGACTGATATACCATTTTCAATGGTCTCTTATTTTGAGGAAAAAAAATATCAAAATGAGACAAAACAATCTATAAGATTATTAATTTGAGAAGGAAAATAGTTTATTGATAGTATTCCTTTAAATTTGCGAGAATACTATTAACAATTTTTATTTCAATGTTATTTTTTTATTATAAGTGGTCTATAAATTTATTTAGTTTTATTCTATATCTATAAAAATCAGTATTATGTTTGTATACTGTAAATAGATTAACAATACTTTCATAATATAATTATATTTTTTATATAAATCATTGTATATTTTTATAAAAAAAAAAGCTAAACTTATGTATATAGTGAAGATTTAGCTAGAAAAAAAATTATTTCCTGATAAAATTGTAAGTTTTGTAAAATAGCAAACATTATTCTGGTAAAAATTAATAAAAATTATTAATAATAGAATACACTTAAAATGTTTGCTTTGAGAAGAAAATGAAAGGAACCATTTAAACAAAATATAAATTTATTTTGAGTTTAATTTATTTTAAGAAAAAATGAAGTTAACCTTTGGCACCCCCAAGTTTGTTTGTTATGGTGAGACAACTTGTAACAAGTTAAATGATATGATTAACAAAAATAGCTTACTAACAACTTAAAAGGAAGATTAAAAGTTTATTTTTAGTTATTACAATTTAAGCACCTAAGCAATTAAATATTTCAATCATGTACATGCATAAGATCATATGCGTACATATATAAGATACTGAAAGCAAAATAACATTAAATAAAGGAGGAAGGATGGAAAGAAGATATAACAAAAAGAAGATGAGAGAAAAGAGCAAATATTAAAAGCTCAACAGCCAACCAACTCTTCTTTTTCTTATCTCCATCACTCTTCAGTGACTCAGCTTTTCCTCCTGCCCCATCTTTATATATAAGTACACCCCCCCCCCCCCCCCAAAAAAAAGAATTATTACATTTAATCATCTGTAGTTATTGACCTAATCATATCTATATGATAATATGATTAGCTCAAAGGGTGTGCTTAATTACATAGTAATGTTGACAAAATTAGTTTAAAAGAGCAAGTTTTATTAGTTTTAGTTACCTTTAACATTTTGTGAAGGAGGTGTGGGGTTGGCGTTTGCTTCAAGCCTTCCTAAACTCTCAAACTCTCTAGCCAGTGTCGAGTTTGGAGATAAATGCAGAATCGCTTCCCATAAAATCAAATGCAAACACGTTCAAGTAAACAAAAAAAAATCGTAATAACTACTTTAAATTAAAAAATTGTGATCACTTTATGTATAAAGCAAATACCATTAAATACCACCAACTATACTCTCATCTCCATGTGGTATAACAACTAAAAATGGAATAATACGTAATCTAGTTTATTAATTAAAATTACTAATAATTAAAACCGAAGAATACGAAACGTACTTAAACTTTATGAACGTAATAGTTTAGTATAAACTACTTTCATTTCCATATGGTATAACAACTAAATGAAAATTCTTCATATAATCAACTAATAATGGGTATTATGGAAGGAGAATTTCATTTCTACTTTAAGTTTGATATTACTTTACAAACTTACTTTTAATGAATGATTATTTTCAAAAAAAAAACTTAATTCTTTGATGAAAATAGACTTAATTCATTTTTTTAAAATATTTTTTTAAAAAATAGAAATTCAACCACACCCCTTTAACACTAAACCCTAAATAATAATCAGTAAATTATAAATCCAAATGTTAATATATTTTGAAATGTGGATTTTTGTAAAGTGTTACTTAATTTATGTTATTTTTGGCAATTTCTCTATTATGGACTACCTAAATGTATCTACGTATCTCCAGAATTAGGTAAAAAGAAAGAGAGTGAGACTTACAAATACACTTGGTGATGTTAGAGCTGTTATATGACAAGCGGCAGGGAGATGAGCGGCTAGGGTTGCGTTAAACTTGAGGCCAAGATTAGGAATCATCTTTTGTCTTTGACCAATATGCAAACACCACTTCTGACTCTTTATTATAATCCTGACCAAACCTCCACAACAATCTTTTGTTGGAGCTTTGCGTTTCCACCCACGTAGGTGAGACACGGTGAAAGTACTATCAGCTGGTCCGTACACTCTTCTCTGTCTTGATCCAGATCTGAGCTTCCAAACCCTACCACATGGAGGTTATCACGATGGTTATGATTAGGGTTCTCGTTGATAGCTCCATTCCTTGTTTTGATCTTTTTTTTGGGTGATATTTCTCTCTGTGTATATCTGTTGATTGTTCACTTTTAGATAGATAGAAAGGTATATATATATGGACGATGTTAGCGCCCGATGTATTACTGGTGGGATGATGGGAAATTTATTACGTTGTCACATGTATAGTTGCGTCAAGATAAGTAAGTACCTTTTCAACGTGAATATATATTTATTTACTGTTGTTGGAGTGTGATTTATTAGAGTAATACTCTAAGATATGATTTATTAGAGTAATACTCTAAGATAGATGTTAAAAAAATTTATTACCAAAATAACCATAAGAAAAAGATTGATCAAAATAAATTTTATTAAAGGTGTATATATACATTAAAAAATTTAGGTTAATTAATCTAAACTTAAGGTTTAGAGTTATGAAATTTTAAAAAGTGAGATTTCAAAAGAAAAAAACTATTAAAATTTTCAAAATAAAAATATCTATATTGATCATTTTTTCTTGAAATATTTTTTTTTGATAAAAACTTCAAAAAAATCTGGTATGGCTTACATTTATTTTTGTTTCAAAAGAATCAAGTAATCAACCAACTCATCTATGAGAGAATTAAAGAAAGAAACGTTAGCAATTTCTTTAAAAGCGGTTCCAGAGGCTTTTGGATTTAAAGTTTATTTTTCATTGTAGTATTTTGGTTATGAAAGAGAATAAAAAGAATGTTTCATTTGAAAAATAAGAAACTATTAAAACATTTGGCGCTTTCTAATTGGTTCAATTTTATCCTTGACATTAAAATTTAGTTGAATTAAATTAAGGTAAATCTCTCAAATACATATTTTAAGTTTTTGTCACAAAATAACTCTAAAAATTACCAAAATAGACATTTTTTGAAAATTTTAATTTTTAAAAAATTTTAAATCTTACCTTCAAAATCTCACCCCATAACTCTAAACCTAAATCTATATTAGTTAATCCAAAAGATATAAATGTATATTTATATTTTAAATAAATTCTATTTTAGACTATTTTGGTGACAATTCTTTTAGTTCTACTTTAGGGTATTTTCATTAAATTATGTCAAATTATTTTATTAAATTGTTTGACACCCTATTTTAAGATATTACAGCATTGGAGATGTTCTTAACTAGCTGGTGCTTTTCTGGCATGAATTGTTTCGAGCCATAAATAAATATTTTGTCCATGTTTTGACTTTCTTGGGAGGAAAATATCTTGTACTCGTGATAGCTTTTATTTGTGAAATAATGTGAATATCTAAAGGTGTCATGAATATACATGCAAGAAGATTAATTATCTGGTATGGAACATGATCTCTTCACAGATGACAACCGATCATTTGTGAATATTTGAAATTTTAATAGAAAATGGGACTAACAATTTATTAGGGATAAAGTAACTTACATTCAAAAAAAATTAAAATCTTAGATAATATATAAATAGTTCAGGTTAATTCATTTATTATCAATTATTTTTAAGTTAAAAACCCATCATAAAAAGTTAAATTCAATATGGTATCAAAGTCATCTAATGTTAGATTATTCATTAAATGTTGTTCCCACAATTATCCATACCCTCTGTGAAAGAAAGTATTAATGAATGAAATATCTCATATCGATAGTTGGAGAATTATTCTACTAATATATAAAACGTTAAAGTCAATACACTCATCGCCAATTGATTTGAAGAAGTCCATGATAAAACATGAATCTGTCATGGTATCATAGCCACCTCATGTTGACCCACTATATGGATGATGTTCTTATATTTGTCCACACATAAGCGTGAAAGAAGTGTTAATGGATGAAGTCTAACATCAGTAATTGGAGTAATAATTAACAAATGTTTAAAATGTTTTAATTTACCGCCAATTAATTTAAGTTGAAAACCAATAATAAACTTGAATTTAATATTGTATCAGAGCTCAGATCTTAATTCCCAAACTTTCTAATTAATATAACTCTCTTGGCCAGTTAATGCTTGCATAAATGGATCTGATTGCCGTAAGCTGAAGAAGTTACAGAGGCGTTAGTTTAGCTTTCAACCTTCCAAGAGCCAAGTCGCTGAAACGTTAAACTTTTGGTGATGAAGAATAACTAACCCTAATAAGTATTGGACCGAAGATAATAATAGCCCACAAACGCCACTAACTCAAAATTAATAATGAGTTCAAAATATAATAACTCAGTTAAGAAATCTTATTATCTTAAAACCGAGAAAGAGTGTAAAACATAGACGGCATGCCATGTATCGCAATTTAAAATAGAGTATGCTGAGGTAGCGCAGAAGGAGAGAGTATAGTCTACTTTATTTATAGATAGATTTAGTACAAATCAAACTAAACTGTTAGCTAAGTTTTATCATATATGAAAACACAATAACTTTATAAATATGATTCTTCACACTATTAGTTATCACCTTTAATTAATAACTCGGACAACAGTCATTGGAATATAATTTTCAAAAGTAATTTAAACATTTAATATAATAAAACTTTTAAAAATATTAAACTCTTAAAAAATAGTATATACGAGTAGAAATAAAGAAATATCCTAGGATAATCCTAAATTTTTTGTGTCATAAATGTAGGTTTCAAAGATAAAAAGACAAAATGTTTCATTAAAGAGGTAAATATACACTTATACCCTAGAGTTAACTAATATGTACTTAGAATTTAGAGTTAAGGGGTGAGTTTTGGTAGTGAGGTTTAAAATTTTTAATAAATAAAAAAAATTAAAATCGTTTCAATTTTTTTTTCTCAAATTTCAAAAAGCAAATTTTATTGATTTTAAAAATGAATTTTTTTTTTGAATTTTTTATAAAATGTTAAAATTTGAAAATACATAATTCAAAACTATAATTCTTTTTTTAATTATTTATAGTTATATATCTAGAGTATAAGACTTTTTTTACCTTTTTAATAAAAAAAATTTGGTTATTTTTTTATTTGAAAACTTTCTTTGTGACAAAACCTTAAAATTGTCTATTTAAAAGAATATATCCGTACAAATATTAATATAAAAAATCAACACAATTGTAAATATTTTAGGTTATTAAATATTAAAACATACAATCTTATGATTAAGAAATTTTTATCTCTATTAAATAAAATCCGCACTTTCAAAGCTTACATCAAAATCTAGTATTATCATAAAAGAAATCCTAACTCTCTCCCATGTATTATTATCGTGGCGTTGCGCTTCACGATATTGCTTATGTTCAATTTTGTTCAGCCATAGCTCTTCCTCGGATTTGGGTAATGTATTTCATTCACCCAAACAAATTAATTGAAAGATTAAGCTTCTTAGACCATAATTAACCCTGATTTTTTAAAGTGAAGTTTTTAATTTATAATTTGTTTTTTTATATATTTTTTTGGCTAGGAGCTATGTATCATAGAATTAAATTGTAAATCTAAAAAAAAAAAAAAAATACAAACTTTAATAGGTTACTAATAACAAAAATAAACTAATACTGTCATATTAATAAGTTTTTTATATTATCCTTTTTATTTAGATGACATAATAAAAATATCATCAAAAATCACAAGTTTGTGTAATATTAAAAAATATATGATTAATATAAAAAAATACTATCATATATTTTATGTTTTATCGGATCCTTGGTATCAGATCACAGATTAATAACGAGTTTTTGGATTTTTACCGGGTTCTATCAGACTTTTAATTTATAAATTTTTCAAAAATCAGTATCTATCAAATGAGGACCTACCAAGTCCCACGAGGTAATGAAGAACTCTACAGAGAAACTGTCAACACCTGGAGCTTTGTTCTTAGGCAATGCAAAGAGTGCAGCCATGAATCTCTTTAGAAGAATGAACTGTGCTCAGACTATCCGGCAAGGCTGAATCACATTTGTAAGGATGGAGAGCCTGAATTTGTTCCACAGATAGAAGCTGAAGCATTTTCTATGCCAAGGTTGCCCGTATAATATTGCAGGAGAAGAAGATGTTTTTGAACCTCTTCCAACCGCTCAAAAGCTTTCTTAATACGGGCTTGGATATTGCTAAACTCGACATGTAAGAGTTTTGCAACATAACTTTTCATTCCACAGCCTCTAATACAATGTAAAAATAGGACCCGAGTAGATTATGTTTTTTTTACCAATCTTCTTTTAACAGTTTATTGAAATCCGGATGAGAAGAATGGATACGGATTTCGATCTTTCTAATTGGAGGAAAGTAGGTTAGGATAATTATAATGTGTGAAATTAGAACGATGTTAAAAAATTGTGTATATTTGTTATTATATGAGATTTCTGATGTGAAATAAGTTATTTACCCGTGAAAAGAAAATAAACTCTTAACACATACTCACCAAAATACTTATTGATCATTTGCTTTATTATTTGAGCTAGAAGATAGTACATTTTGTATCACACATGGCACCAACCGATATATTAATAATCACTAAAAGATTTTCATATTTTATCTACATGATCAACAAGTTTACTCATCTGAAGATTCTGAACAATACCCATTTTCTGAGTCGACTGCGATTCGAAGGGTTGTTGCTCTTGATCATATTCCTCTCTTTGATAGTTAGTGGTCAAACTAGAGTACACTACGTTTCCACTGTAGACCTGATCGAGAATCAAATATAGTATCACAACAAACATTATATTGATAACGAATAACCAACTAAATTCGATGTTGATCAACGATTTAGCTCTATGAAGAGCTTCTCCAGTGGAACATTTAACCACTAGGTTTCTATCTTCATCGTGAATAAACATCCCTTAGGAATCAAACTCGGTGTGTAAAGCATGTAACCCATCAATATGAATCACACTCCTTGAAAGACTATGCTTGAAGATCTCACCAAGCTCACCAAAAAACTGTTGGGCAACACAATACCTTTTAAAGTAAAATGAAAGTATCAGTTCGTCCATATATTTTTTATCAAAATTGTAGTTAAAATCATTTATTAGTCATGTGTTAAAAAAAAGACTTTTTAGTCAAAATTAACGTATAAATATATTCATACTAGAAGAAATACAGTTTATATGTTGAATTATGCAGATGCACATGTTTTCATCCGTTTTTTTTTTTTTTTGCCGTCATAAAGCTCCCTTGCCTAAAGGCTTTAGTAGTTAATATTTAACAATTTGAATTTTCAAAATATTTAAAAGACTTTTCTTATTTAACAGTCTATCCCAGAAATAGACCAAAAGGATATAAAAACCATGTCAGGCCAGGTCTAGATATATATGCCATCAAATTCATGATATATGTTGTACCGACCCCTATATAGGTTCTAGATAAATTTAATTTCTGTAAACAAAAAAATGGTCTTATTATTCCCTTGTCAATAATGTTTTGTAAAATATTAAGACTCGTTTTCTAACTTTTCTTTTATAGTATTGCTACATAACATTGCATCGAAACAACTTATTATAACGCAACTAAAATTACAAACAGCTCAAACTTCTTTTTTTTTGGTGCACCACAAACAACTCAAACTCAACGCCAAGACCAGGTATTAAAGAAGCCTAGTACAAGTATAGTTCTAGGCTTTTAGCGTAGGTAGACCGTAGACCGTTGTACCGGGAGAGAAGAGACTTTGGGCATCATGCGATTTAAAATATAAAATTTGTGTACAATAGCTTAATGATCATAAATTATTATTTTATATCTTCTTTGCATGGGTTCAAAGACTGAATCTATATAAAGATTTTTTTATTTTTATATTTAGTCATTTTTTTTCCTTTTTTTCGTGGTTTCAGCTTTCCTATATATTTTTAATCTATTTATATAAATTTATAACTAATAACCATGCTAGTTTATGTTTTAACTATCAATTATTTTCATCTAACTACTATAGATAAATACAATCATTTTTATTCAAACATATACAGTCATGCATTTTTCTTTATATTTTTATTATTTCTTTGTTCTTTTTATTACTTATAAATTAATTTAAAAATTCAGGTTAAAATTTACAGCAACAACTTCACAACTAAAATATTATATTTATTTTTTAAAGAAGAAATTTTGTTTTAATAAAATGCACTTTCCATGTAAAACAATATATTATCATATTGAAAATTCAGCTTCAAAAAGATATACAAGTTTTTTTTTTCTTATTTCCGTCCTACTTTAAAAACGGGGTTACCACCTCCTTCCAACTCTACTGGCTACTGCTTATGTCAATCAACCTGGTGGGCTTATGGATTTCAAATCATATATGTATTGAACTCTATAGTGGCTATTTCATTTAAATGGACCGCATAAAGATTATTTGGATTGATGTTACATAAACCAAAAAACTAAAAATGTTGTGGGCTATAATATGAGATGTTCTTTTGTTTCTCTCTTTTGTCAAGAAAAATATGTGGAACAAATATTTTATTGTGGTGGATATGTAAATTAAAGAAAAGTTGCTCACTATATGATTTTTGAATGAGAAATTGTTAAAAATACATGAGTTATGTACACTTTTCAAAAATACCTTCAAACAAAAATATATTAACATTTGGGTTTACAATTTAGTGATTATTATTTAGGGTTTAGTGTTAAAGGGGTGGGATTGAGTTTCTAATTTTTTTATAAATATTTAGAAAAAATAATTAAGTTTATTTTCATCATAAATTTAAAGATATTTTTTAAAATAGTCATTCATTAAAGATAAATTTGAAAAGTGGTATTAAACTTGTGTTAAAACTAAAATTTCTCCTTTTTGAATGGACAACATTTGATTAACCTTTTATTAATCTACTATGTGAAAATGTTTGCCACTTTCCAAAATAACTACAGTAAACAAGTGAATGCTTTTAGACCAATCATAAAAGTCAAACATGAAATTTACAACAACTCCATCTTGTTGAACATATTAGGCCACATTTTTGATTAGTGAACTCAGGCACGCCCCTAAATCACCAACCATATACACTGTGTTATACATGTAGCATGTCTTCACTTCATTAAGAAGAATGGAACTTGGCTTGGACTCATCACTTTTTTCTTTCTCAACAAAATGTACCAATGCAAAGGTTTAAGTAATAAATTTAGCTTAATCCATATTTTTGAGCGCCAAACTACACCCACAGTTAATTGATGTTTTATGATGTTCACTCGGTTTGTAGATTTGACTCCATGCGAAAATTTCATTAATTTTAGAAAGACTTGAAACACTTGTTTACTGATCTTATAATCACATGTTTTAATTTCATTTGCAAGATAAAGTAGATAACTAATCAGCTCAAAAACACTTAATCATAAAATCCTTTATGAACAACTAATAAAAACGAAAATGTATTTTGGTAATATAAGTATTCAAATCAATTTTAAAAAAACTTGTCATCGAATACTCAAATCTGGATATTACAAAAAAAAATCATACTTTGACAAAAAGGTAGTCTAGAGTAGGGCTCGGCATTTTATCCGTTAAATTTGATTCGATTCGTTATTCGTTTCGATTCGATCCGTAAAATCCGAATATCCGTAAGTCGTCGAAGCAAAGCAAATACTAAAAGTTAATATCCGTTAGAAACGAAGCAAACCACAAATACTAAAAAATTTAAAGCCGGATATCCGATTTGATCCGTCATTATACAAAAAGATGTATATCTACAAATAAATATAAAATTTTATATGTATAATTTTATAAAATTATTATTTTAATATATAATTTTATTGAGAATTTTCTTATAAAATCTTTATAAAAAGACAATTTTCAAAAAAAAATTATGTGTTTATAAGAAAATTTGATTAATTTTAGAAAATTATGGAACATATAGTTTCATTAATTTTTATTATTCATTTTATATTATGTAAAAATATTTTTTTAAAAACAAATTTGTATATTTTTCTATATTTACTTGTATTAAACAAAGTATATGAGATATCCGTAAATATTCACAAATATCCAAAAATAATACGGATATCCGGCCCAAAAATAATTCGGATATCCGGAAGGCCGTATATCCGTATTTCTCCGAAGCAAAACAAATCGGAAAATCAGATATCCGTAAGATACGAAGCAAATTACAAATACTGAAAATTATGGGGTTATTCGATCGGTGCTCACCGCTAGTCTAGAGTGCCACTAAAGCTTCATTATATAGAGAAAATGGAACGGAAACTTTTTTAAAGTAAACCAGGGAGAGCGAATAAAGCAAGCAAAAGCGCATAAAGTAACGTCATGACACCCACTCACACAAAAAAGAGAGTAAAATACAATGATAACATGAATTTATATTTTTGAGAAAATTCTTCTAATGGGATTTCCAGTATAAGTGATTATAGTTCTTGAAACCAAATATGTTTAAGAACAATGATTATAGTTCAAGGAAGCAAATATGCTTGAAAATTATTGTAAGTAAAAACAACCAATCAAAAATTAATGTAGAAAACATCAAATAACTATGATCCTATCAATTTAAATCAGAAAACTGTTACTCTATCTGTTTAACGAAGAATGTCATTTTGACATTTTCATTGTTACAAAAAGAATATTTTTAAAAATTTAGTTTAATTTTAATATTAATTGTAAAATTTATTAATTTTATAAATAAACTTATTTATCTCAAATTTAATTGATAAATATATGCAATTAATAAGAACATAAATAGATTTCAATTATTTACTTATGTTGTGTGGAAAATGTCAACATAAGTAATAAAATGATATAATTTATTTCATGATTTTATTTGGAAATTAAAAAACGGAAAATCTTTTGTGAATTTGAATTGTAAGAATATATATTGTTGGAAAAGAAGTTTTCCTTTGCAACATAAACAAAAGGTATTAATTGATGATGATGTCGCACATGAAAAAAAAAAAATCAATGATAAATATCCGGCTGGAATATTTAAGCATGTGAATGCAACACTTACACTTAATTATTGTGTCTAATAAGGGTATAACTAGTTTTCTCTCTAAAACCGCAAACACAAATTTAGTGCTTGGTAGCGGTGGTTGGTGTTTTGAAACAATTACAAAAAATAGTATAAATCGTTTCAAACTGTAGTAAACCTCTGAAATTCAAAAGCTGGTTACATCTATGGTTTGCGGGAAGGTAAAATTTTTTCAAAAAACTATATAAATAAAAAAATATTTAACTAAAATTTTAATTTGAAATAATAGAATATACCAAAATATATATATTATATTTAGTTTTTATTATAAAACTTTGAATAAAAATATATGAGATAAAGACCAAAATAGATTTAAAAAAAAATTTGTCTCCAAAATAGCACGCAAGGAAAAAATGACTAAAATAGACTTTACTAAATGGTGTAAATATATATTTATATCTCTTGGGTTAATTAATCTAAACTTAGGATTTAGAGTTATGAGGTTGGGTTTTGGATGTGAGGTTTCAATTAAATAAGATTTTAAAAATATCAAAATTTTCAAAATAAAAATGTCTATTTTGGTCTTTTTTTTTCTTAAGTGCTATTTTTGTGATAAAACTTCAAAAGGGTATTTTTGAAAATATTTCTATAATTTTTTAAAAATTTAATAGTATAATTTGATAAATATAATTTTTACTATTTTTTATAATTATATAAAATATAAATATTTTTAACCGCTTTATCAGTCATCTAAATATCTTAATAACGCATAAAACTGCAATCATCTGCATCTGCAAATGTCTGCAATAGTAGCTGCTGCAGTTAAGTAGTACATCGATCCCATGGAAAAGGGGAATTTGCGCCTCTTTAACACACCCTGATGCTTTGATATATTTAGATTTGTATGTGTTAATCCATATACGTGACAAAATATACAGTTTTTGGCCAAAAACAAAACAAAGACTAGCTAAGTTTTCAAAATTTTAAACCCTTTTCAAAAAAATAATAATTTAGTTTCTGTGGACGAACAAATATAAACGTACAGAACGGAGAAGACGACATGACCTGCCCACGACAGTGGAAAGTGGTCCTCACGTAATGGTCTTTCCGATGAAGTCAGGCACGCCTCTAAATTCGAGAATAATGTATTTCTTCACACGTTATAGTTAATGTTATTGTGTACTCACATACATACAAATACAGTTTATACATGCAGCCAGGGACCGTCATCGATTAAGAGATCCTAAACAATTTTGTAATGCTTATTAATTTTTCTTTTCTTTATAAATTTAGAGTTTTTTCTAATATAAATTTTTTAAAAAATTTAAAGGTTTTATGTCAACGTTTTATTTGGCTATATCGAAACTGCATGTAGTAAAACCGACCTCAAACATTGGTAAAAAAATTAATCGTTTAGTATATCATAATTTTAAACGATAATTTTTATTATAAATAGAATAGTGTAAAAATTTCACATGAATCACGGGGGAAGAAAATTTAAATGGACATCAATAAAATTGAAAATGTTGGACCGCACTGACATGTACCAAGTCTCATGTTTGTGTATTTTCTAATGAATTGAATTAAGAGACTCGACCAATATCTATTTTGTCCGATTTCGTAGTCGTTCTCTCGACTGATGCACCCGTTATAAACTGCCACGTTGCTAGTAGGTAAACCACGACAAATTCATTAACAATCTCTAATTAATAGTTTAATTTGTTTATATTCAAATTACATATGGAAGGGTTGATAATTTGTCAAAGAAATAGTAAGGCCGGACATCATTACTCCTTGTACTTGTGACTTGACTGTATTTACCTTAATAAGCTAAGAAGTTGGCGTTGATAAAACAAGTAATAAATCAACAAATTTTGTTACTTGCAAAAACAAGCTAAATATAAGTACTCGATTTGTTTCATTTTAAGTGTTATTTTAATTTTTTACACAAAAATTTAAAAACAATTAATTTTCTATATTTTTTACTAAAAACAAAATTATCTGTACAATTAAACATATTTCAACGAATAGAAAAATAAATTGCATTACAAAATTAATAAATTTTATATCGAAAGTCAAAACGACATTTATTTGTAACAAAAAATATTTCTACAACACTTAATATAAATAAAAGGAGTATCATTTTATTTTTTGATACTTATCTCGTTACGCGTTATTACTAAATAATGCTTGTTTCTTGTAAAATATTTATCTTTTGATTTCAATACAATAATGTCAAAATTAGTTTAATATATTAGGTATCTCATTATTATTATTATGCATCCCATTATTAAGTAAGATAATAAAATCTTTTAAAAAATCAAAACCCACGTTTATCGTTAACCTTGTCAGCATGTGGAGCATCGAAATAATATAAAGCATTAGTGTCATGTAGTTTTTCAATATTTCAAACGCTTATTTTATTTTCTTAATTTTCTTTTGAAAAATTATGTGATTTCTAGATGTTAAAAGGGATGTATATCTTTTCTTGTACGTAAACGTATGTTCACTTTACAAGTAATCAAGAGACGAGTACTTGATTTGGCAAGTAATAAGCAGCATAAGTTCAAAAAAAAAAAGTAATAAGCAGCTTGCAAGTATAAGTTCTTTTTGCTAAAACTTATTTCAAAATAAGTCAAGTTAAATATCAAGTACCTGAAAATTGGTAAGTAGTTGCTCGGTACCCACCCGTAAGAAATAGTCTAAGAATGGCACTGGTGATGAGTTATACATAGAAAAAGAGGTATGGAACAAAAAAAAAATTTAGAAGTAAACAAAGGGACAGCGAGAAGCAACGATTATAATACTCTCTCCGTTTTGAAAATATCTATATTTTTAAAAAATCATTTTTTAAAAAATATATTTTTAAAAAATTTTAATGCACTAATTAATGATAAATTATTAATTTTTAAAATATAATTGTATTTACTGAAATTTTATAGATTAAAAGTTATGGAAAATATGTCATTTTAATAAATAATGTATTAATAAATAAAATTTTCTATATTTTTTAGTAAATGTGAAAATCCTTTCATGTTGAAACATGTGGAGTATAGAACTATCATCGCGCACATCACACATAAATACAAATCAATATCCTCCATTTATTTAAATTTATAAACGAAAATTATCAGATTCATTAGTCAATACATAAAATATTTTGAAACAGATCGAGTTTTAAATAAAACTATCGTTATGCACATCACACATAAATACAAATCAACCTTCTCCATTTATTTAAATTTATAAACAAAAATTGTCACATTCCCTAGTCAACATTCTTTAACAAATCCATAAAATCAAATCGAATCCACAAATAAAATATTATACAATTATTTTTTTATTTTCCTCGAGAAACATGTCTAAAACTCGACATATATATAAACAACATCACACATCTCCTTAGTGTCGTGCATCATTTATAACAAACCAATACTATAACCAAAAAGAAAAACTCATGGCTAAGCTCATTTTCTTCCTCGCCATCCAAATCCTCCTCCTCGCCGTCGTTTATTCCACCGGAGACGACGGAGACAACTTTGCAAGGACTATAGATCGAAAACTCCTCGGCTTCCACAGGAAAGAGAAGCTAACACATTTTAAAGTCTATTGGCACGACATCAATAGCGGTCCAAACCCAACGGCAGTGATGATCCAGCCACCGGTTAAAAACTCCACTACCTTCTTTGGAGGAATCAATATGATTGACAACGCCTTGACGTCGCAAGTTCCGGTGAACTCCACGTTAGTTGGTAGAGCCCAAGGGTTTTACGCAGGAGCGGCCCAAAAGGAGTTTGGTTTTTTAATGGCCATGAACTTTGTTTTTAAGACAGGGAAGTACAATGGAAGCACGATCACGATCCTTGGTCGGAACACGATTTTTTCTGAGGTCAGAGAGATGCCGATCGTCGGAGGAAGTGGGCTTTTCCGGTTTGCTAGAGGCTATGTCGAGGCTCGAACTAAGTCGTTTAATATGACGAGCCTCGATGCTACCGTGGAGTATAGTTGTTATGTTCTGCATTATTGATGTTCATGTCGTGCTTAAATATTTGATTTGACGACGTAATAATAATAAAAGAATTTTTATATGTTATTTTTTGCATTTGGGTTACGGTGTGTGTGTGGATTTGTTGTAGTGATTGTGTCGTTTGTTAAATTAATAATATTGATAATTGTTTGCTTGTTACATTTTGATGATTTATATGTTATTTATTCATTGGTTTGGACCGACATCTCGATTTGGTCGGTACAACGGTACAAGAACTCAACGGACACGGTAATAACTTTGACAACTAAGTGAATAAAAAATAATGTTGAACACTTCAATCGCGTTTATTTGTTGGTATCTAATTGATCTAATTTAATCACTACACAATTAATTATCCTAGTTGTTATTAGTTGGTTAGTCATCAATATAATTGTTTTTTTAGTTCCTTTAATTATTGGAAAGACCTTTAACTCCATGAATTGAGTTTGCCTTGCAAGAACATGTGTTCTTCTAGAATAAAGCATCAATTTACTACTCTAAATAATTATAACACGCACTGTTTTTTTTTAAAACGAGCTCTGATTTGCTCATAATGATGATTGGAGACCTTTTCATTGACTTTTCTTCTAACTTTATCGAAAAGCTACTTTCTTCTAATTCGGAGTTAGGTGAATTCTAAATCTAAAGTCTAATTTATCTTCTCGTTTCTATTATCTATATTGACTTGTTAAAAAAATACACGAATGTGAATTTCTTTTTAATAAATTTACCCGGTTTGGTAGCTATTCATATTGTGTAATATGGTATTATGGTGATAAACATCCCAAATATCTAAATATGTCAATAACATTAAGTAAAAATTAATATGGTGAAAAGTATGGTTTTGAAAACCGGTTGGACCGGCCGGTGAACCGGTTTGACCGTGACTCGCTAAAGAAGTCGAGTCCGGTCAATTTAAAACTCGGATTTAAGAAAAACCGATAACCAATGACCCGTGTCAACTTTAAAACTCGGTTCTAAAAAACTAACATATAAATAATGTATTTTTAACTGTTATTAAAATTAATATTTCATATATCATTCTTATTTTGATATATTCATAAAATCTGAGACTTTAGTTGTTTAGTTTTTATAAATTTTATTTTTACATATTATTCACTTGTCTATTGTATATATAATTAGAGTTATGGTTATTGTTCATTTTCTAGTTAATAAAGAGAAAAGAAAATATATTATATGTATAATTATTTTTTAGATCTATATAATGTAAATATATAATTATATATATATTAATTTACATTAATAACAAACCCTAATAAGTATTGGGCCAAAATAATAATAGCCCACAAACCCTAGTAACTCAAAATTAATAATGAATTGAAAATATAATTGTTTAGTTAAGAAATCTTATTATCTTAGAACCGAGAAAGAGTGAAAAATATAGACGCCATGTGTCATAATTTAGAATAGTATACGATGAGGTGGCGCAAGTAGGAGAGATTATAGTTTACTTTATTTAGATAGTTTTTGTACAAATCAAACTAAAAGATTAGCTAAGTTTTATCATATATGAAAAACACGATAACTTTGTAAATATGATTTTTCACACTATTAGTTATCATCTTTAATTAATAACTTGGACAACAGACATTGGAATATAATTTTTAAAAGTAATTTTAAACATTTAATATAATAATACTTTTTAAAATATATAAACTCTTAAAAATAACATATACGAGTAGAAATAGAGAAATATCATAGGATATCCCTAAAAAGGTTTTGTCACAAATATAGCTTCCAAATATCAAAAAGACCAAAATTTTATTAAAGAGATATATATATACACTTATATCCTAGGGTTAACTAATATGTACTTAGGATTTAGAATTAAAGGGTAAATTTTAAGTGAAGTTTAAATTTTTAATAAATAAAATAAATATTAAAAGTTTAAAAACAAAAAAAAAATTAAAATAGTTTCAAAAAGAAAAATTGAATTTTTTTTTGAAAATGAAATAAATTTTCAATTTTTTATAAAATGTTAAAATTTGAAAACATATAATTTGAAACTAAAAAATAATATTTTCTTTTTAATTTTAATATTTTAAATTATTTATATTTAAAAATCTAGAGCATAAGAGTCTTTTGCTTCTTTGAAAAATTTTGATCATTTTTTTCCTTGAAAATTCTTTTTATGATAAAACCTTAAAATGATCCATTTGAGAGAATTACTCATAGAAATATTAATATAAAAAATCAACACAATTGTAAATATATTAAGTTAGTAAATATTAATACATACAATCTTATAATTAAGAAAATTTTATCTTTATTATATAAAATATCAAAAGGAAATAAAATCAGCAATTTGAAAACTTGGATCAAAATCTAGTAATATCATAAAAAAATCCTAACCCTCTCCCATGTATTATTATCGTGGCGTTGCGCTTCACCCTTGCTTCTCTGCTCTCAACTTGTGTTCATTCTCGCTTTATCTCTTTCTTCTTTATTGCTTATGTTCAAGTTTGTCTGAGCTTTACTCTGGGGATTTCTAGGGTAATGCATTTCATTCATCCAAATCGAAATTAATTGAAAGATTAAGCTTCTGATGACTGAGTCTAAAGGCTCGTTAGAATATAATAAATGGGATGTTTGGTTTTGCTCTACGTGAGATGCATGTCTAAGATAAAACATGAATCTAATCGAAGTAGATAGGTAAGACATCTATTTTTTTTCTTATATATATTATACACTTTTAATATTTATATATATATTTGGGATAAATTTTGAAAATTCCAGGACTATATAAAGGGTGTTTTTCAAAAGCAACCTAAAAATTTAAGTCAAACCTAAAACCAACCTCTTTTTTTAGTTACTATTCATCGTTGAATTTTCTCTAATACTCCTAAGTTTTTGAATTATTTACAAATTTGCCATTATTATTTATTTATTTATTTATTTCCAAAAATACAAAAATCAAATACACCCCAAACATTTATTCTTAATTACAACTATGCCATCATCATCAATATTTTCAGTCACCATGAACCACCATTTTTTATCTCTTAAAGCTCTAGAATTGAATTTTCAACCACTTTTTTCTCATTCTAAACAAGCAAATCTTCATTTCCTCTAATTTCTCTACATTTCCATCTAAAAATCTCTCTTAACCTTCATTTTCATAATCACAAACTTCACAATTTCGTATTTTTCACTTGTGAATCGTCAAAAATGTTTCTTTTTGGTCATTATTGGAGTTTGGACAGTTGAAAAGGCTGGAAACAAGCTTCACACTCCAAAAATGTAACTATTTACATGGTTTAAGTCGTTCCTCAGATTTGTGTCGCGATAATAGACTGTTATATATGTCTACACCCTTATGTAGACATACAATGTAATCTATTTGTCAACGCACAAGTAAATTTTTCCAATTGACTAAATTAATTTTTTTTTTGTACGTAGCTTCCCCAACAGTCTACATCTTAACCTTTAACAACAAAAACAAAAAACTACGTAGACCTACAAAGATGACTATACAAAAGAGGTTAATTTTGCATTTGAATGAACTTTTGACTTTTCATAAGCAGACTTCAGCGTTAGACTGCCGGAGAAGTTTACTTAGGTCAGTTTGGATTTAACCAAAATTTTGACTGCGTTGAAAAGGTTAGTTTGTGTTTGACTAAAACTTTTTAAAATTAATTATTATTTTTTAATATGTAGACTTCATATGCTGTCTTTTCTTCTAGAAAAAAATGTAGACTACCCGTGAAGTCTATTTTTTTATTTTGGTCAAATGCAAAACTGACTTATCGGATTTGAGAGGTAGACTTCTGCCGAAGTCTGCAAAGCTGTAGACGTTCATTTCAATCTACCCCCTAAAAAGTCAAACATAGTCAATTGCAAAACTAACCTCATTCAAAAAAGTTAAAACATGTAGACTGTATATTTAGTCTACCTCTGAAAGTCAAATCCTGCGAAAATTCTGGTCAATAGCGAAAACTAATATTTTTGAAGTTGTAGACTAAAAACGAAGTATGCTTATATAAAATCACAACTTTTTTCAACTATAAAAAGTAACCCGTAAAATGCGTCAATTGTAAAACTAAACCAAAGAATAGACCTATCTGACTAGTCTACGGATGTAAACTGAAAAGAAAATCTACCACTTTGTAGACTGAACATGGAGTCTTTTTTGGAAATATACATTAAAAAGGTTAATTTGTGTTACTATGCATTAAAGTTTTTTCACAATTTTTCGTTTGAAAGTGTTTTGTAATAGTTAATCCTAATCGGTTTGAGTGATATTGGATAGAAAAACTGTTGGCAATTATGAAAGATATAATACTTTTAATTTTGATATATTGCTAGCGGAAACAATTGTAGACATATTAGTAAGTCTATGTTAATTGTCACAGTCCAAACAACGCGGGTCACATCCAAACTGTCCAAGTTAAACCAGTGTTGTCTTACTGCTTTGAATGTCTGTCTTATGTATTATCTCTTATGTGTGAATTAATCAATTGTATTATTGATTTGGATGGTGTCTTATTGCTTTCGATGTTGTCTTATGTATTGAACTTATCAGTTGTATTGTCGCTTTGGATGTGTCTGTCTTATTTGATGAATCTTTTGTTGAAATCGTAGGTCTTAATTTTCTATTACTTTGAGTCCTAATGTTACTTTATGTCGTGCAGACCAACATGTTAGTCTTCTTGAACAGAAAGTAGACCTTCTTTTTATGTCTCTTATAGAGGAAGACTAATATGTAATCTCTGGATTGTATTAGAGTTGTACTTTTGACTCGAATATGAATTAAAATCTCTGAAAGAAGAGTACTCATACTATACAAAGGATGATATTTTGATAGATAGTCGTGAGTACCAGACTTTGTAAAATTTTTCTGTAAAAGAAGACTAGTACTTAAGTCTGTTGCAAGCAAATTACATAAGTTTGTTACAACATATGTCTGGTACAAAAGTCTAATACAAACCGTCTGTTACTGCACATTTCTTGAGCTCCTCCCTAGAGTATACAACTTTGATAGGAAATCAAGTTTATCCATTTTGTAACATGCCACCAAAAAGTCGACAAACAAAGAATTATACAAGTGCATTCTACACGAGCAAGTCTACAATTTAAAATGAAGCCTACACGAGAAGCCTATAAATTCAAACATCAACTGTACTACAAATCACAACATCAGTTACATGAGAAGTCTACAAATTCAAAATATCATTTTACAAATTCAAAAATATCATTTTACAAATTCAAAATATCAGTTTACAAATTCAAAACATCAGCTCTACAATTCAAAACTTGAGTCTACAAAATTTGAAACTTCATATTACACTTCAAAATGAAGTAGAGCTGACCGCAAGCAGAGAAATGGATTAGAGAGGATGCACTGCTCGTTTGTGAGAAATGGATCTAAGACTCGCCGACTCAGATCTGAATCAAAAGAAAACTAAAAGGTTAGTAAACAAAGATGAACTGTGTATAGTTTATTAGTTAAACGAGAGATAGAGATGACAGAGAGACGTACGTTGGAAATATGAAGCACATCCCTTGCTGGCTAGGACAGAGAGATGAAGTAGAAGCCATGATACTGACGGAAAGCAGAGATTTGGACGAGAAGCATCGTTCCTTGGAAGTCACCGGCTCAGATTTGAAAAGAGAAAAAGTAGGTGGTCACTTTTTATCACAGAGAGGGTAAAGCAAAGACATTTAACTACCAGAGCGATGAAGCAGACAAAGACGAGCGGATGGGAAACTGCATGGATCGAGTTCGCCGGAAATCGCCTAGAGAGAGATACGGCGAAGATTAGTTTTTTTTACCCAAAAAGCTTGAGAGAAATCGTATTTATATACTAGGTTAAACTGTGTGTAGACTGAAAAAAATGTCTACATAATATGTTTACGAAACCCTTAACCACAAATCTCAAACCGTAATGTTTTATTTGATCATCAAATTATTATTGGTTTAATCCGGTTAGGTTAAATTGTGTGTAGACTAAAAAAAGTCTACATATATGTAGAGTTTATAATATGTCTACGAACCCCTTAACCACAAATCTCAAACCCTAAATGTTCCTTAAAAATGTTTATTTATATAAAATTTAATTTTTTTAATTTCATATTATCATTATATTAATGAATAGTAAAAATATTACAACAATTATTTTTATACATTTTTAAAATTAAATTATTAGATAAAATTATGGTATAGACTACATAACAAGTCTACCGTATGAATAGACTTCGTACGAGGTCTACATGTATGTAGACTTCTTTCTGTTACGTGTAGACTAACAAATGATATAAAATTAAAATACATTTCTGTTTTTTGTTTGGTCATAAGAGTTAAATAGTACTTCTATCACCCTTGTAAGTTAGTTTTCGATTTGATTGAAATTGAAATACACTTATAGGTTTGAATTGAAATTTAAGTTGTTTTTTATCAATTCTCCCCTATATATAATTAAACTTGCAGCTAAAAATCAACAAAAGACAGCTGGATAGTTACCGTTGGAGCAAGAATAAAAAAAAGAAGGAAAAATAGAGTTTAATTTGTGACCGTTGAAAATAAGACCGTTGCGTTGATTGCCTCACGAGCCTATAAATAAAGAGCTCCTCTCTAACAGAACTCTCAATGTCTGTTTTTTCTACCAATCTCTTCCTTCTTACAAGTGGCTTTTTTTTTGTAATCTAATTGTTGTCTTTTTTTAATATATCGTACGTGGAGAGTGTGCTGGCTGCTGATCGGATGGCGCCTTGATCGTTCTTCACGGTTCTCTCTGTTTTGAGGTTTATCAGGTGCTTCTCTTTTACCAAGTCTCTAATCTCTCAAAAACCTGTTTTGTTTTTTCATTCTCGGTTTGATCTTAATTTTTTCTTAAAACACGTTTTCCCAAAGGTTTTGGGGAAGATTATTTATAAAAAATTGATTGATCAATGCGTAACTTATGTGTGAATTAGTGACTTCAATAGGGCAGAGTATCCTGTCCTTTGAATCGTAAGTGGTATGTAATGATCATACATTTGGTGTTAAGACACTTTGTGATCACTACAGCTCTTCACTAAATGATGCAAGCTATATCATAATGATTTTTTCCCTCTTTCGCCGTTCTTTTTTAATTTTTCATTTTCGTTAGTATTTTTGTAGTGTGTTTCTAGATGAGATCTTAGTTTGTTCCATATGATCTACTTGCGTTTTTGTATAGTTTCAGATTCTGTGGTGCGCATGGCTTTGAATCGATGATGGCTGTTTTTGGGTTTTTGATCTTGCTTCTACATTAGTGTGAAGCTGGCTCAGATAAGGAACGCGACCATACAGTGGCTTTTGTTTATTTGTATGAAGGTTTGATCTTCGCGTCAACCGAAGAAGGCAAGAAAGATAGTGGCGTGGTCTTAGCTCATACTGTTTATAGTCGAGTATCATCATTGATAATTATCACTATCGTATCTGTTTTGTATTTGGTTATGAAGAAGAAGACCTCGGCCAGAGTGACAGGTTGTGTAAAGCTTTTACAGGTATGTGTCGGCATTAAGCAAATGTTGAAGCATTGACGTGTATCTTTGTCACTACCATTTGGTTTTTAAAATGACTAAACTAACTAAACTAAATCACGTCATAATAATAGCTCAGTGCTTCTGTCTTAACTCGAAGGAACTAAACATAGTGCAATACTCTAACCAGAAGGACAAGATTCTAAATCACCCTTTCGTGATCTTACATCGTTTCTTCACAAGCCCCTATATTTTACATTTAGTTGAGCGAAATGATTCCAGTGATTATTTGGTTTAAAACTGTATAAAGAAGCTCACAACTCACAAAGTGAAACGAGCGCAAAGTGCTTGATATCTCTCTACTGTGCCCATCCTATTAGTTCATGTGTATAATCACATTAATATATGCCGCAATAGTTCCTAAATATAACAATCAGTCTATAACATTTACTCCCCACTTTTATTAAAATCTATTATGAATGTTATAATATTCAATTTGATTATTTACTTTTCATAACTAATCAAACATATTCTTAATACAGTTCATAATTTGGCTGCAAAAGAGTGTACTTTTACAATTATTAATAAGAAAAACTTTAATTTTATTCATTTTTTTGCTAAAATTATGATTAGATTTTAGTAATATAACACAACAGCTAGAATATTTATATAGATTAAGAAATTGTACTGCATTGAAGAAAAAATACAGTAAATTGGGTTATATTTAGTCTATTATAGGTTGATTTAAGATAAATGACACAAATAATCAAACTAAGCTTTTCAGTTAAATTAGTTTAAATTTTAGTTGAGTTCTTTTCGTCTCTCTAGTATAGCGTTTGATTTTAAGTTTATGTTAGTTATAAATTCATAATGGCTTTGCGTTATGGATAAATTGATATATCCATTACAATCCAAAGCTATTTTAACCCATCCAATTATTCTAATCAATCAATTTGTCCATTCATTCAATCCATATGTACCTATTTTTTCTATCTATTATGATCCAATAAGTCATCAAGGTTTGGATGGTTGGCATTGACGCATTAAGTTTGATCCATTTTGACACCTCGATATATTAGTATTACATATTAGTATTGGATTTGTTGCTTGAGATTTAGAATTCAAGAAATAAGATTTTAATTTACATATTTATTTGAATAAAATTACTTTAAATCTCTTGTTTATATCATGAAACAATATTCATTTTCTAAAAATAAATTCATGAATCTACCATTTGTTTTTAAATGACAAAACTAAACTAAACACGTCTCATAATAATAAGCTCCAAAGCTTCCTTGTTTACTTGAAAAAAGAACATAATGCATTATTATTCTAAACCAAAGGACAAGATCTAAATCCTCTTTCGTGGATCTTACATTTCTTCACAAGCCCTGTATTTTACACTTTAGTTACGAAATGATCCCCAATTATCTCCTTTCTATTTGCACCATCTATTTATATATAATCAACAAATATGCCAATAGTTTCTAAATTTAAATCAGTCTATTACATTTACTCCACTTTTTAGTAAAAATATTTATGAATGTTTAAAATTCAATTTATTATTTACTTTTCAATAACTATCAAACATATTTTAATCAGTTCATAGTTTTGGCCAAAAAATTACTTTAGGCAGTTTTAAGAAAACTTAATTTTTTCTTTCTAATATGATATATATTTTATCAGTAACAACATCTAGTATTTAATAATTAAAGAAATTGTATGTTGAAAAAATACAGGAAATTGGGTTATATTTAGTTTATTATAGTTGATTTAGATAAATGATAAAATAAATTCAAAACTAAGTTTAGTAAATTAATTTAAAATTTTAGTTTGGTTTCTTTTGTTTATATATTTCATTTAAGTTATGTTAGTATATAAATTCATATTGGTTTGGGCTATGGATAAATCGATATTAATTACAATCCAAACTATTTTAACCCATCCCAGTAAATTATCAACCATTTTATTCATTATCCATTTGTACCTAATTTTTCTATCTATTAAGATCCATAAGTCTATCAAGTGGTAGGATTGGGTTTATCCATTTTAATACCTCTACATATTAGTATTTGGATTTGTGCTTGAAGATTTTAGATTTATTATTATTTTTGCATAAAATATGATTAAATTTTAGTAAAAACAACAACATCTAGTATTTATAGTAATTAAGAGAAATTGTATTTTGAAAAAAATACAAGAAATTGGGTTATATTTAGTTATTATAGTTGATTTAGATAAATGACAAAATAAATCAAAACTCACAGATAGTCTAGATAGTTTTAGAGTTTAAAATTTTAGTTGGTCTCCGTTCTGATTATCCTATTTTGATTTAAGTTTATGTTAGAAATAGAATCATTTCATGATTGGTTTTGGTTATGCGATAATTTGATTATCTCCATGATACAATCCAAACATTAAATTTAACACCATCCCATTTATTCTAATCACTCAATCTCATTCATTAATCATTTGTTACCTATTTTTCTAGTCTATTATGATCACAATAAGTCAATCTAAGGTTGGATGGGTTGGATGACACCATTAAGTTTGGATCCTGATTTGACACCTCTATATGAACTAGATATTACAATAATTAGTATTGGATTTGTGCTGAAGATTTTTTAGAAATTCAACTAAGAATAGATTTTTAATTTACATATTATGGTGCTTGAATACCAAAATTACTTAAAATCTCTATGTTATATATCATGAACACATACATATCCTAAAATAAATTCATGAATTTAACTATCAAAATATATATATCCGAATGAGTATAGAGGTAGCTTATCCTATATATCTTGTTATAGACTCTTTACTCGAATATCATCTGACATTAATTTTTTTCAAAGCACCTAATATTTTTCTTAAAAAATTAATGTTACTTGATTTCCTTCAATTAATATAGAGTAAATTATAATTTCATTTCGTTACAAAAATATATACTTCTATACTATTTTTATTGAACAAACGTACTAGTATATACTATTGCTTACCCGTTATAATATTATAGTACTCATCTTAGAGTATCATATCGTATAAAGTAAGCAGGGAAAATGTCTAGATGTGATCCAGATTAATAGTATAGCGAATATTAGTTTGGTTAATTGTCTGATCGCTACATAATAGCTTTCTCTAACCATAAATTATAAGGCATTGAGTTGTTTATGCATCATGTATTAATTAGTCAGTGACCTAACTTGTTAAAAAAGATTAAAATTATTTGATATTATTGCATATTGATCTTTATGTTCTTAAAATAGATTAGTTAAACATAAATAATAGTATTCTATAATCATATACAGTACGTGATGATTTTGTGCATAATATTTTACTTTTTGTTTTATATTGATGAGAGATTACCATATAGTGTGACCATATTCATGCATCTTAATATTTCTATTGTTGTAATTTGTCACTGCAATTCATAGAGTTGCACAAAGTACCACGTTATGCATAATTAAAATATGTTTGGTTAAAAATATGATTCGTGAACCTCGGTATGGTTCGATAATTTTGGTTCTGCAACTTTCACCGATAACTTTTATGTATTTCTTTGATCATATAGCATAAATAACTTTAAGAGAATATTTCAATAATATATTCAAGATATTAATAGTTTATATGTTATTTAATTTTTTTATGGTATATAATAACATAAATTTTGCAGTCATTTCAAATACGCATGTTGGTTGGGAAAAATGAATGTCTCATAAATAATAAAATTTTATTATATTTTGTATATTTCTATTTTCTTCATTAATCTATTAAAAATTAGGGTCCCTATTTTTATCCTACTAGGCTCAGTCATAGTAGAACCATACTTTAAAGAATTAGTCTAATTATAATACATACTTTGATTATATTTACATTATAATAATAAAATCAACCTCTAACAATACACTTTAAATATAAAATTATCTAACAAAAAATCTGCTGTTGAGATAAAAATCA
>CAJHQP010006249.1:0-39610 GCA_905132765.1 Moricandia arvensis | reverse complement strand
TAAGCAGATTGAGCCCTTGATTCTCTGTTGCAAGGATTATCAAAGCATTTACTCACCTACAAGAGATCCAAGGAATTAGAGCCTATCAAGGATTATCTGACTTTCAAATTTGATGATTTTAGCTTACCATGTTTGGACATATGGTAATTTCTTCACTATTCTAATCAAATCAGGATGAATGAAGATGTAAAAAGCTTGATCTGAAAACATAAATCGGTGGTTAATCACCCCGAAGTTGAACCAATCTCATAGAACATATGAATAAGCAGTTATCCAACTTTCAAACCGGGTTATTCCAGCTTACCATGTTTAGACATAGGTCTATTTTTCATGATTCTAATTAAACTAGGATGAATAAAGATGTAAGAAGCTTAATTTTGAATCATAAATCAGTGAAGAATCACACAAAGTGTAATTAGTCTCATTGGAGTTATGATGAAGAAGTTATCTCACTTTCAAATTAGATGATTTCAGCTTACCCAGTTTGGACTTAGGTCAATTTCTTCATGGTTCTAATCAAACCTTGATGAATGGAGTTGTAGGAAGATTCATTTGGAAACATAAATTAGTGGAGAATCACAACGAAGTTGAATCAATCTCATAGGAGTTATGATGAAGAGGTAATCCCAGTTTCAAATCAGGTGATTCAAAGCTTACCATGTTTGTACATATGTCAATTTCATCATGATACTAATTAAACCATAATGAATGAACAAATAATTACAACAAACCTTAATGAGTCTCATAGGAGTAATGACTAAGATGTTATTCCACTTTTAAATCAGTTGATTCTAGCGCACCCTTTTTAGAACTATGTCAATTCCTTTATGATTCTAATCAAACCTTGATAAATAAAGATGTAAGAAACTTGATTTTGAAACGTAAATCTGTGTAGAATCACTATGATGTTGAATCAAACTCATAAGAGTTATGATGAAGAAGTTCTCCCACTTTCAAATCAAGTGATTTCAAGTTATCCAGTTTGGACATATGGATATTTATTCATGATTCTAATAAACTAAGGGGACTGAAGATGTAAGAAGTTTGATTTGGAAACATAAATCAGTGGAGAGCCGCCTCGAAGTTAAATCATTCTCATAAGAGTTACGATATGAAGTTATCGCACTTTTAAATCAGGTGATTCTAGCTTACCTTGTTTGGAATTATGGCCATTTATTATTGATTAGTAAGCTTTATTTGTAAAAATAAATCAGGTCAGAATCACCAAGAAGTTAAATCAATCTCATAGGAGTTATGATGAAGTAGTTATCTAACTTTCGAATCAGGTGATTCCAGCTTACCCTGTTTGAACATATCCCCATTTCTTAATAATTTTAACTAAAATAGAATAAATGAAGATATACGAAGTTTTATTTGGCAACATAAATTATCGGAGAATCACCAAGAAGTTGAATCAATCTTATAAGAGTTATGATAAAGATGTTATCTTACTTTCAAATCAAGCGAATCCACCTTATCCAGTATGAACATATGGTAATTTTTAATGATTCTAATCAAAACGAATGAATGAAGATGTAAGAATTTGATTTTGAAACATAAATCAGTTTAGAATCACCACAAAGTAGAATCAATCTCATAGGGGTTATGATGAAGAAGTTATCCCACAGTAAAATTTGGTGATTCCAGGTTATCATGTTTGGACTTATGGAAATTTCTTCATTATTCTAAGCAAACCATGATGAATAAAGATGTAAGAAGCTTGATTTGGAAACATAAATAATTGGATAATCACCACGAAGTTGAACAAATCTCATTGGACATATGATTAAGTAGTTATCCTACTTTCAAATCAGGTGATTCCATCTTACCATGTTTTGACATATGGCTATTTCGTTATTCTAATTAAACCAGGATGAATGAAGATGTAAGAAGCTTGATTTTGAAATATAAATGAATGGAAAATCACAACAATTTTAATGAGTCTCATAGGAGTTATGATGAAGAAGTTATATCACTTTCAAATCAGGTGATTCCAGTTTATCTAGTTTGGATTTATATTAAATTCTATGGTTCTCATAGAACATATGAATAAGCAGTTATCCAAATTTCCAATCGGGTTATTCCAACTTACCCTATTTAGACATATGTATATTTTTATTGATTCTAATTAAACTAGGACGAATAAAGATGTAAGAAGCTTAATTTTGAATTATAAATCAATGTAGAATCACAACAAAGTGTAATGAGTCTCATAGGAGTTATGATGAATAAATTATCTTACTTTCAAATCAGATGATTCTATCTTATTTGACAACAATAATCAGTGGAGAATCACAAAGAAGTTGTGTCAATCTTATATGATTTATGATGCAGATGTTATCTAAATTTCAAATCATGTTATTCTAGCTTACCATCTATGAGAATAGTAAATTCTTCATGATTATAATCAAACTAGAATGAATGACTATGTAAGAATCTTGATTTTGCAACATAAATACGTGTAGGATCACCACGAAGTGGAATCAATTTCATAGGGGTTATGATAAAGAAGTTATCCCACTTTTAAATGTTGTGATTCTAGCTTACCATGTTTAGAGATATGACAATTTCTTCATTTTTCTAATCAAACCAAGATGAATGAAGATGTAAAAAGCTTGATTTGGAAACATAAATCAGTGGTTAATAACCCCCGAGTTGAACCAACCTCATAGAACATATGAATAAGCAGTTATCCAAATTTCCAATCGGGTTATTCCAGCTTACCCTATTTAGACATATGTCTATTTTTCTTGATTCTAAGTAAACTAGGATGAATAAAAATGTAAGAAGCTTAATTTTGAATCAAAAATTAATGTAGAAACACAACAAAATGTAATGAGTCTCATAGGAGTTATGATGAAGAAATTATCTTACTTTCAAATCAGATGATTATATCTTACTCGGTTTGGACTTTTATCAATTTCTTCATGGTTCTAATTAAACCATCATGAATGAAGATGTAAGAATATTCATTTGGAAACATAAATCAATGGAGAATCACAACGTAGTTGAATCAATCTCATATGAGTTATGATGAAGATGTAACGACCCGGTTTTTCATAACCATTTTTGGTTTAATAAAAATAATTAATCAAACCCAAGTACCTATTTTACCTTAACCTAAACGTGTTACATATATGTATGCATACCTACTTCTTCCAACCTAGCCGTCATTGTTATTAGATCGTTTGAGAGGTTAAGGCTTCCCCTTGCACCAACCCCTCTATCTCTCATCCTTCTCTCACTTTTGTAATCGTAAAAAGATCCTCGCCGTTGTCTTCATCAACACTCACCACTTGAGACAGCGTTCTTCACGAATCACCATGGTAGCCATTGTTTGTGCTGTCCTTTGAGTCAAATGTTGTTGTCGTTGGTGAGTTTTAATGGAGCTTGGAGGTTTATACGTGGAGAAGAGACGTACGTATCGGTGCTGCCGCGTCATGAAACTTACGGTGCCGTTCTACACCGTCAGAAATGGTGAGCCATCGGAGATGCAGTTCATATCATCTGAGTCCAAGATCCATCGTAGCAAGTCAGCGCCGTGAAGGTTGAATCTCTTCTCCTTTGTTTCTTGAGATATAAGCAACATTCATAGAATATTCCTAAACGTGGTTTTGCATGGGTGTAATTCCTAGGCGTCGCTTTGCATGGGTGTAATGACCTAGATTTGGAGTTCTCACTACATCACTTTAAAGAAGACGTAAGAAGAGTTAGTGGAATAAGTTTCAGTCCACATCAGTGGTAGTATGCAATCTTTCAAGAGTTATTCATCGTGACATATGTATTTTCCGAGTGTTTCCCGATCTTGGCTAAGGTGAGGGTCTATTCCGTACTCCATACTAAAGTAGAATTCTTCCTATCGTAGTTTAGATTTCAAAACATGTTCCGTCTGCTTGAATCGAGTCTTGCTTGATAGTTAGGATATTGATTGTAAACCGGAAATTAGGGGTCTAGAGGATTCAACTTTTGATTGGATTGTTTGATGTTAAGTGTTGAAATATATATAAAATAGTTATGAATATAAGGACTATGTCCGAGATTGCGGGGGCCAGAGACGTCTGAGCTATCGACGCCGATGTTTGAGAGATTGCGGGGTGCAGAGACGTTTGCATATCGACGCCAGAGTATGACTGCGGGGGTACATAGATGGACTTCTGTACTATCGACGCATAATATCTATATCCTTATGAGAAAAATGCGCGGTGTATGGACTAGCCTTATGCTATCATTGCATTGTCTGTTTTGTGTGATGCTTTAGGCATCGTGTTTGTTCATGTTAGAGCTAAGCTTCCATAGTGGGAGTTCTACTTATTTAGTGAGAGGTTTGCGTGTCTAGCATCCCATATCTCACTAAGTGACTCTGTAATAACCCTCACGAACCAATGAATTTTTGGTCGAGAAAAATTCCGTTCAACCAGTTCAGAGTTGGTCGATCGAATTTAAAAATAAAATCGATCCGATAATTTAATGTCTCAACGGGACTTTCATGTGGTCGAAAGGACTTCCCTTGATAGTTCTGGTTGAGTATTAATTATGTTGGTCGAATTTTATTTAAGCTGGACGAGTTTAGTTGAAGTAGGACGAGATTTAAAGGACGAGCAAATTTTAACCGGAAACTGTCCAAAAATTATTGACCAGCTTCTTATAATTTCTTATAAATAGTCCTTGGTAACTCACCACCTTGCCTGCCTGCTTGGTTAATAAGTAAGTCATGTGCAAGTCACAAGCTACTTGCTTACCTGCTGGACAGATCATGTGAGAAGCACATGATTTATAAACCTTTCTTAAAAGGAAGGAAATGGAAGCAGCTGCTGGCTGGGTGTGGTGAAGCAGGACACCAGCTGTCCTTTGCTCACTTCTGCTTGGTGTTAACCTGGAAACTCAGACAAAGCTCATCTCAGCTACTTATTCCTCTCAGTCACCTGCTTCCCACGTTCTGAAACAGAGAGCAAAAACCAGACAGAAAATTTCAGAGAGAAAGAGAGAAGAAAGACAGAAAAATCTGTGAGAAAAATTGAGAGAAAAATTAGAAGAGAGATCTGAGCATGAACGACCCTTTCCAACCTTCTTATTCCTTGAATCAGTGACTGTGGTGTGTGGAATAATTATTAGATGGTCCAGAAGATTCATGAGATCACTTCTCAGCTTATCAATCTCAAGTATGGAACCGGTAAGACCTTAAATCTGTTTGTTCGGATCAGTTTAGGGAAGTTTCATGTCTGGAGTAAAACCCTAAGCCATGTTCTGTTCTGTCCTGAGTTGAACCGAGCCTTGATCTCTTTTATTTGAAGGTCAGGACGTGATCTTAGCATGAAGAGAGTGAGCAACCAAGTTCATTCACCACTGAAGTAAAACCGTTCAGCCGCTGGTATACCTTGGAGAGGAGAACCGTTTAAGACCATCCAACCATGGCGAATTAGGGTAAGCTTCATCTACCTACCTTAGCCATGTTCTGATCAAATCCGTGGGTTGCTTAGCTAAGGTCATGGTCGGATCCCTTGTTTAAGTTGGTGTACTTATCAGTTTAGTTTAGTTTCGGTTGGAATCAGTCTTTGGAAACTGTTAGTTAAGTGGTTATGGTCTTATTGAAGTTAAACCGAAATGAACTGACCTTGTCCTGAATCAACCTTGTCTTAACCAAACTGTTATGATATAGGAGGAGTAGAACCGAGCCTGAACTGAACTCATTTAAGTAGATTAGAGTGAACCAAACTGCCAAAATATTATTGTTCTGAACCGAGCAGTTTTGATCTTGTCTAGTACTGGTTTGAGCCGAGCTGTCTACTGTCTGAACTTGTCATATCCTGATCTAGTCTGAGTTGATATGAACTGCTAAATTTTTGTCCTGAACCGAGCTGATAAGATCTGATTCAAGTTTCCTCTTCCAAACCGAACTGTTGGATTAATGATCTTGTGTACCGAACTGTTTTGTTTTAGGTCATTGGCCGAGGTCAGTGGCGGGATCACCCAGAACCTTCCTTGTGGACATTCTGAATCAGAAGTGAAGTGGAGTGTGAATAGCTTGAGCTCGAGTTTAGTCTTCCTTAGCCAATCTCATATAATCAAAGGTGAGTCTAGATAGATAATTTATGAGTTATGAATAAAATTGCTTGAGTGATTACTTATTATGGTTGATTGATAAGTTAATGTCTTGAACAATAATAAATTGTGAAGTGTCTACTTAGTATAAATACTTATTAAATATTATTCTCTATTCTTTAATGTTAATCCCGAGCCTTAGTACTTGTTCTCAAGTACTAATATATAAGTATATTACTAAGTATATAAGTATGAATCATGTGAAGTCTTATCATATTCACTCTCCCTAAAGTCCCGCATTACCGTGGATTGGTCCTGCGATATGGAACAAGGTCACGAAGACACGATGATGGGGTCGCACCCTGGAAGCCGTGTAACTGCATGCAGCATTAGATGTTCGATCTTGGAATATCTGATGGAGATAATGGTTATACTTATTTTCCCCGCTAGGCTCGGTTAGCCTTGGTGGTTTTTCGGGTTTAGCATATATATATATTATAAGTATGAGTGAATGGCGGGTACCGTGGAGGTGATGTTTAAGATAGGATTCACATCGACAAAAGATAGGCCTTATATATAATAATTAAGGAATATATTTCCTCTGCATTCAAATGGAGTTCTCTGCTCGGGATATTACTAATATTTGTTGGGGTGTGGGATTAGACTCACTGAGTAAACTAGTTACTCATGACTCATTTGCGATGCAGGTAACCAATAGGCGGGAGCCCTTACTTAGGACGGGAAGGAACAGCATTAGCCAGCGATAGTTTTATTATCCTTGCAAAGCTGTTTTGTTATATCTTATGTACAAACCTTGTTTTCCGAAAACCTCGAGGTTAATCTATAACATTTGTGTAAGATGCTTTTCAATGAATAAATATATAATTTATAAAGAATGTTTTTAACGTACGGGTTCCATATGATATTAGTCCTTGTCCGGACGAACCAACTATTGGGTATTACTCGTTCGGGTTGTAAAGCCTTGAGTCGTACCTAATAGGATATGTATACTTAGATGATTGGTCTTCGGTACCTAGATTATTCTAGGAACTTCGGGTTAGTCATTTATCTATACATTGTGGCTTCTCGGTTTGGTTTAAGTTACTTGTGATCAGATGTGCATGTTCTTGTTTGATTGTTGCACGGCTGGTCGAGTCAACTTATACTTAGACCAGATCGGGGGTGTCACAGACTCCCCTGCTGCTCACCCCTCCTTGTTCCCCTTTCAGGTGAGGTCGACGATCAGGAGTGATCTTTTCGGATCAGTGCTTTTAGCCGTTTTCTTTTTCTATTTCAGACTTCTCGATTTATGCTTATCGTTGTTTTCAGACATTATTCTATTTAGTGGATTTATTGTGTTGAGTTGACTTTTAAGAAAGTAATAAAGTGGAGCTTTCAGGAGTTTAATATTTATTAAGTTAATTCGAAAATGCAGGTCTCACAATTTGGTATCAGAGCGGCTTCCGTCTCGGCTCCGACCCGGGATGGCGATCAAGGGACTTGGCATATAGAGTAGGAGTCATTGAGATTCATCAAGATGTACCAGTTATACTTGGAGGGATCGAGTTTGTCGGAGAGTTGGCAGAGATGGAGCTGAATTACTATGACGTTATACTTGGGATGGATTGGTTGTCAAGGCATCGAGGGGTGTTAGATTGCCCGAAGGCAAGAGTTCATATTCCTAAAGCGGATGGGAGGATTACATTTCAGGGTATTCAAACACACTTGGGCGTTTCTATAGTCTCTATCTTGCGTGTTGAGGAGCTACTAGAGAGAGGAGCAGAGGGATATTTAGCCACCATTTTGATGACTAAGGAAGATGGACAAGATGAGCTACAAAATGTTCTAGTAGTTGCAGAGTATGAGGATGTATTTGAGACCCTAAAGGGACCACCACCAGCTAGAGGGGACGTACTCACGATTGAGTTGGAGCCAGGGACAGCGCCTGTTTCACGAGCTCCATACCATTTGGCGCCAGTAGAAATGGCAGAGTTGAAAAAGAAGTTGGAGGAGCTACTGGATAAGGGTTTTATTAGACAAAGTACTTCACCTTGTGGAGCACCGGTATTGTTTGTGAAGAAGAAAGATGGAAATTTCAGACATTGTATCGACTACAGAGGCTTGAACAAGGTGACCATCAAGAATAAGTATCCACTACCAAGTATTGATGAGTTGTTGGATCAGTTGCAGGGAGCTTCATGGTTTTCTAAGATTGATTTGGCATCAGGGTATCACCAGATTGCTATAGCTGATAAGGATGTGAGGAAGACGACCATTCATACACGTTATGGATATTATGAGTTTGTGGTGATACCATTTGGTTTGACGAATTCCCCTGTAGCGTTTATGAAGCTCATGAATTATGTGTTTCGCGAGCACCTGGATAAGTGTGTGATTGTCTTCATTGATGATATCTTGATTTATTCTCGTAACGGAGAGGAGCATGCAGAGCATTTACCGATCGTGTTGGGTAAGCTCAGAGAGCATCAGTTGTTTGCTAAGCTGAGTAAGTGTAGCTTCTAGCAGAGGAAGATTGGGTTTTTGGGTCACGTGGTTTCTGAGGCAGGTGTTGCAGTAGATCTGGAGAAGATTACAGCAATATCATAGTGGCCTACACCTAGGAGTGCTACTGAGATTCACAGCTTTCTGGGGTTGGCAGGATATTACCGGAAATTTGTTAAAGGTTTTGCCAGTATCGCAAAACCGATGACGCAATTAACTGGCAAGGACATCAAGTTTATTTGGACAGATGCGTGTTCGGAGAGTTTCACAGAGCTAAAATGACAGTTGGCGGAAACACCCATTTTGGTACTTCCTAGACCTGGGATACCATATGAGGTTTATACAGATGCATCAGGTATTGGACTGGGATGTGTATTGATGCAAGAGGGTCATGTCATTGCATATGCATCACGTCAGTTGAGACCTCACGAGGGTAATTACCCTACTCGTGATTTGGAATTGGCAGCAGTTGTCTTTGCGCTGAAGATTGGGAGGTCGTACTTGTATGGAGAGAAGGTGCAGATTCTCACAGACCATCGGAGTCTAAAATATATTTACGCAAGCAGACTTGAATTTGAGAGAGCGTAGATGGATGGAGTTGTTACCAGATTACAACTTGGATATCTCTTATCATTCGGGTAGGGTAAATCAGGTGGCATATGCCTTAAGCATGCGAAGGAGCGATGTTTCAGGAACCAAGGAGGTCCAGGAGCTGAGTGAGACATTTGCTAGTCTCAAGCTGTGTGCATTACTGTAGAGGGGGAGGCAGCTGGTCTCGAGGCTTTGGAGCATGCAGATTTGTTGTGGAGGATACGCATAGCTCAGGATACCGATAAGGCTTTGGGTAAGCAAGCACATCACTCATGTTTTTATATCCATCCAAGAAACACTAAGAGGTATAGAGATCTTAAGCGTTACTACCATTGGCCTGGTATGAAAAAAAAGATGTGGCTACATTTGTATCACAGTGTCAGACGTGTCAGTTGGTTAAAGTTGAGGATCAGGTACCTAGTGGGTTACTGCAGAACTTATCGTTTCCAGAGTGGAAATGGGACATGGTGACTACGGATTTTGTGAGTGGACTCCCGCCTGCTTTAGGAGGGAAAAACGCTATTTGGGTAGTTCTGGATAAACTCACCAAGTCAGCTCATTTCCTGGCAAATAAAAAGACAAACACAATTGAGAAGTTGGCGCATATTTACATCAAGGAGATTGTGAGGTTACATGGAGTTCCCGTTAGCATCGTATCAGGTCGAGATGCAAAGTTTACCTTGACATTCTGAGGAGTCTTTCAGAATGCGCTTGGGAAAAAGGTCCACATGAGTACAACTTACCACCCACAGACAGATGAACAGTCAGAGAGCACTATTCAAACTTTAGAGGATATGCTCAGAGCTTGCGTTTTGGATTGGGAAGGAAGCTGAGGAAAATATTTACCTCTAGCAGAGTTTGCTTATAATAACAGCTATCATATGAGTATTGAAATGGCACCATATGAGGCACGTTATGGTAGACCTTGCAGTACACCACTTTGTTGGACATAAGTGGAGGAGCGACGAGACTTAGAACCAGCAATGGTTCAAAAAAACGGTTGAGCAGGTAGAGATGCTCAAGACTCGGCTTAAGGAAGCCCATTGCCGTCAGTAGAGTTATGCAAATAAGCGTCGAGAAGATTTGGAGTTTCAGGTGGGAGACCGTTAAGACTCGGAAGCTAAAGAAACTGAAGTCGAGATATATGGGACCATATTTTATTTTGGAACGGATTGGAGCAGTTGCTTATAGATTGCAGTTATCAGCAAAGCTGTTAGATTTCCATAATGTGTTTCATGTGTCAATGTTGAGGAAAATCGTGAGAGAGGAAGAACTCATTTTGTAGCACCCATCCCGTGACCTTAATAGAAATATGGCTGGCCAATCAGTTGAGGTTATGTAACAAAAAAAAATCAAGGGTCATTAACGAAGAAGATAAGAGCTCATTGGACGTGACATGAGATTCAAGAGGACCCATGGAAGCCAAGTCTCAGGTGATACTATAGGATCCAGATTTCTTTTTGAGGATTAAACCGAGAAGATGCATGGGTCGTGGCTTGAATTCGAGGACGAATTCCTTGTTAGTGGAGAAGAATTGTAACGACCCGGTTTTTCATAACAATTTTTGGTTTAATAAAAATAATTAAATCAAACCCAAGTACCTATTTTACCTTAACCTAAACGTGTTACATATATGTATGCATACCTTCTTCTTCCAACCTAGCCGTCATTGTTATTAGATCGTGTGAGAGGTTAAGGCTTCACCTTGCACCAACCCCTCAATCTCTCATCCTTCTCTCACTTTTGTAATCGTATAAAGATCCTCGCCGTTGTCTTCATCAACACTCACCACTTGTGACAGTGTTCTTCACAAATCACCATGGTAGCCATTGTAGGTGATGTCCTTTGGGTCACATGTTGTTGTCGTTGGTGAGTTTTAAGGGAGCTTGGAGGTTTATACGTGGAGAAGAGACGTACGTATTGGTGCTGCCGCGTCATGACACTTACGGTGCCGTTCTACACCGTTAGCAATGGTGAGCCATCGGAGATGCAGTTCATATCATCCGAGTCCAAGATCCATCGTAGCAAGTCAACGCCGTGAAGGTTGAATCTCTTCTCCTTTGTTTCTTGAGATACAAGAACCATTCATAGCATATTCCTAAACATGGTTTTGCATGGGTGTAATTCCTAGACGTGGCTTTGCATGGGTGTAATGACCTAGATTTGGAGTTCTCACTACATCACTTTAAAGAAGACGTAAGAAGAGTTAGTGGAATAAGTTTCAGTAACATCAGTGGTAGTATGAAATCATTCAAGAGTTATTCATCGTGACATATGTATTTTCCGAGCGTTTCCCGATCTTGGCTAAGGTGAGGGTCTATTCCGTAATCCATACTAAGATAGAATTCTTCCTATCGTAGTTTAGATTTCAAAATTTGTTTCGTCTGCTTGAATCGAGTCTTGCTTGATAGTTAGGATATTGAATGTAAACCGGAAATTAGGGGTCTAGAGGATTCAACCTTTGATTTGATTGTTTGATGTTAAGTGTTGAAATATATATATATATATATATATAAAAAAATAGTTATGAATATAAGGACTATGTGAGAGATTGCGGGGGCCAGAGATGTCTGAGCTATCGACGCCGATCTTTGAGAGATTGCGGGGTGCAGAGACGTTTGCATATCGACGCCAGAGTATGACTGCGGGGGTACAGAGATGGACTTATGTACTATTGATGCATAATATCTATATCCTTATGACGAAAATGCGGGGTGTATGGACTAGCCTTATGCTATCATTGCATTGTCTGTTTTGTGTGATGCTTTAGGCATCGTGTTTGTTCATGTTAGAGCTAAACTTCCATAGTGGGAGTTCTATTTATTTAGCGAGAGGTTTGCGTGTCTAGCATCTCATACCTCACTGAGTGACTCCCCTATTGCTCACCCCTCCTTGTTCCCCTTTCAGGTGAGGTCGACGATCAGGAGTGATCTTTTTGGATCAGTGCTTTTAGGCGTTTTCTTTTTCTATTTCAGAACTCTCGATTTATGCTTATCGTTGTTTTCAAACATAATTCTATTTAGTGGATTTATGGTGTTGAGTTGACTTTTAAGAAAGTAATAAAGTGGAGTTTTCAGGAGTTTAATATTTATTAGGTTATTTCAAAAATGCGGGTCTCACAGAAGAGGTAATCCCAATTTCAAATCAAGTGATTCAAATCTTACAATATTTGGACATATGTCAGTTTCTGCATGATTCTATCCAAACCATGATGAAAGAATGGAGAATTACAACAAAGTTTAATGAATCTCATAGGAGTTATGATGAAGAAGTTATACTATTTTTAAATCAGGTGATTCCATTTTACCCTTTTTAGAAATATGTCAACGTATTCATGATTCTAATCAAATCAGGATAAATGAAGATGTGAGATGCTTAATTTTAAAACATAATTTATTGTAGAATCACTATGATGTTGAATAAAACTCATAAGAGTTATGATGAAGAATTTCTCCCATTTTGAAATCAAGTGATTCAAGCTTATTCAGTTTGGACATATGGATATTTATTCATGATTTTAATAAACTAGGAGGAATGAAGATCTAAGAAGCTTGATTTGTAAACATAAATCAGTGGAAAACCTCCTAAAGGTGAATCAGTCTCATAAGAGTTACGATGAACAAGTTTTCACACTTTTAAACCAAGTGATTATAGCTTATCATGTTTGGACTAATGCCCATTTGTTATTGATTCTAATTAAACCATGATGAATCAAGATGTAATAAGCTTTATTTGTCAAATTAGATCAGTTCATAATAACCAAGAAGTCGTATCAATATCATATGAGTTATGATAAAGTAGTTAACTCACTTTCAAATAAGGTGATTTCAGCTTACCTTAGTTGAACATATGGCCATTTCATAATGATTCTAACTAAAACAGGATGAATAAAGATGTACGAAGTTTTATTTGACAACATAAATCAGTGGAGAATCACAAAGAAGTTGTGTCAATCTTATGGGATTTATGATGCAGATGTTATCTAAATTTCAAATCATGTTATTCTAGCTTACCATGTATGAGAATAGTAAATTCTTCATGATTATAATCAAACCAGAATGAATGACTATTTAAGAATCTTGATTTTGCAACATAAATACGTGTAGAATCACCACGAAGTGGAATCAATTTCATTGGGGTTATGGTAAGGAAGTTATCCCACTTTTAAATGTTGTGATTCTAGCTAACCATGTTTAGAGATATGTCAATTTCTTCATTTTTCAAATCAAACGAGGATGAATGAAGATGTAAGAAGCTTGATTTGGAAACATAAATCAGTGGTTAATCACCCGAAGTTGAACCAACCTCATAGAACATATGAATAAGCAGTTATCCAAATTTCCAATCGGGTTATTCCAGCTTACTTTATTTAGACATATGTCTATTTTTCTTGATTCTAATTAAATTAGGATGAATAAAGATGTAAGAAGCTTAATTTTGAATCATAAATCATTATAGAATCACAACAAAGTGTAATGAGTCTCATAGGAGTTATGATGAAGAAATTATCTTACTTTCAAATCAGATGATTCTATCTTACTCGGTTTGGACTTTTATCAATTTCTTCATGGTTGTAATCAAACCATCATGAATGAAGATGTAAGAATATTCATTTGGAAACATAAATAAATGGAGAACCACAACGCTGTTGAATCAATCTCATATGAGTTATGATGAAGAGGTAATCCCAATTTCAAATCAAGTGATTCAAATCTTACCATGTTTGGACATATGTCAGTTTCTGCATGATTCTATCCAAACCATGATGAATGAATAGAGAATTACAACAAAGTTTAATGAATCTCATAGGAGTTATGATGAAGAAGTTATATCACTTTTAAATCAGGTGATTCCATCTTACCCTTTTAGAAATATGTCAATTTCTTCATGATTCTAATTAAATCAGGATAAATGAAGATGTCAGAAGCTTAATTTTAAAACATATTTTAGTGTAGAATCACTATGACGTTGAATAAAACTCATAAGAGTTATGATGAAGAAGTTCTCCCACTTTGAAATCAAGTGATTCCAGCTTATTCAGTTTGAACATATGGATATTTATTAATGATTTTAATAAACTAGGAGAAATAAAAATCTAAGAAGCTTGATTTGGAAACATAAATCAGTGGAGAACCCCCTAAAGGTGAATCAGTCTCATAAGAGTTACGATGAACAAGTTTTCCCACTTTTAAACCAAGTGATTATAGCTTGTCCTGGTTGGACTTATGGCCATTTATTATTGATTCTAATTAAACCACAATGAATCAAGATGTAATAAGCTTTATTTTTCAAATTAAATCAGTTCATAATAACCAAGAAGTCGAATCAATATCATATGAGTAATGATAAAGTAGTTATCTCACTTTCAAATAAGGTGATTTCAGCTTACCTTATTTGAATATATGGTCATTTTTAATGATTCTAACTAAAACATGATGAATAAAGATGTACGGAGTTTTATTTGAGAACATAAATAGTTGTGTCAATCTTATAGAATTTATGAGGCAGATGTTATCTAAATATCATATCAGGTGATTCTAGCTTACCATGTATGAGAATATGGTAATCTTTTGATGAGTATAATCAAACCAGAATAAATTAGTATCTAACAATCTTTATTTTGCAACATAAATCAATGAGAGTCACAACAAAGTTGAATCAATCTCATATGGATTATGATGAAGACGTTATCTCACTTTCAAATGTTTTGATTCCAGCTTAAACTATTTAGACATATTTCATTTCCTTAATTATTCTAATCAAACCATGATGAATGAAAATGTAAGAATCTTGATTTGGAAACATAAATCAATGGTTAATCACCCTGAAGTTGAACTAATCTCATAGTACATCTGAAAAAGAAGTTATCCGACTTTCGAATTGGGTTATTCCATCTTACCTTGCTTAGACATATGTCTATTTTTCATGATTCTAATTAAACTAGGATGAATGAAGATGTAATAAGCTTCATTTAAAATCATAAATCAGTGGAGAATCACAAGAAAGTGTAATGAGTTTCATAGGAGTTATGATGAAGAAGTTATCTCACTTTCAAATCAGATGATTCTAGCTTACCCGGTTTGGACTTAGGTCAATTCTTCATGGTTCTAATCAAATCATGATGAATGAAGATGTAAGAAGATTCATTTGGAAACATAAATAAGTGGAGAATCACAGGGAGTTGAACAAACTCATAGGAGTTATGATGAAGAGGTAATCCTAGTTTCAAGTAAGGTGATTCAAAGCTTACGATGTTTTGACATATATCAATTTTCTCATGATTCTAATCAAACCAGGATGAATGAATGAAGAATAACAAAAAAGTTTAATGAGTCTCATAGGAGTAATGATGAAGAAGTTATCCCACTTTTAAATCAGGTGATTCCAGCTTACCCTTTTTAGAAATATGTCAATTTCTTCATGATTCTAATCAAACCCGGTTAAATGAAAATGTAAGAAACTTTATTTTGAAACATAAATCAGTGTCGAATCACTATGACATGAGTCAAACTAATAAGAGTTATGAGGAAGAAGTTCTCCCACTTTCAAATCAAGTTATTCTAGCTTACCTAGTTTGGACATATGGATATTTATTCATGATTCTAATAAACTATGAAGAATGAAAATGTAAGAACGTTGATTTTGAAACATAAATCAATGGAAAACTGCCACAAATTTGAATCAATCTCATGAGAGTTACGATGACGAAGTTAACCTACTTTTAAATCAGGTGATTCTAGCATATCTTGTAAGGACGTATTGCCATTTATTATTGATTTTAATTAAACCAGATGAATCAAGATGTAAGAATCTTTATTTGTCAAAATAAATCAGTTCAGAATCACCAAGAAGTTGAATCAATTTCATAGGAGTTATGATGAAGTAGTTATCTCACTTTCAAATCCAGTGATTCCAGCTTACCATGTTTTAACATATGACTATTTCTTAATAATTCTAACTAAACCAGTATGAATGAAGATGTACAATGTTTTATTTGGCAACATAAATCAGGGGAGAATCACCTAAAAGTTTCGTCAATCTAAATCAGGTGATTATACCTGACCATGTATGAAAATATGGTAATTTCTTCATGAATATAATCAAACCAAAATGACTGAGTATGTAAGAATCTTGATTTTTCGACATAAATCAGTCTAGAATCACTACAAAGTGGAATCAATCTCATAGGGGTCATGATAAAGATGTTATCTCACTTTCAAATGTTGTGATTCGCTTACCATGTTTAGACATATGACAATTTTTTCATTATTCTAATCAAACCAAAATGAATGAAGACGTAAGAAGATTGATTAGGAAACATAAATCAGTGGTTAATTATCTCGAAGTTGATTCATTCTCATCGGACATATGAATATACAGTTATTCTAGCTTACATTTTTAAGACATATGTCTATTTTTCATAATTCTAATTAAAACATGATGAATGAAGATGTAAGAAGCTTGATTTTGAATCATAATTTAGTGGAGAATCACAACAAAGTGTATTGAGTCTCATATGAGTTATGATGAAGAAGTTATTTCAATTTTAATTCAGATGATCTCAGCTTACCTAGTATGGACTTAGGTCAATTTCTTCATGGTTATAAATAAAACATGATGAATGAATATGTAAGAAGATTCATTTGGAATAATAGTTTAGTATAGAATCACAATAAAGTCGAATAAATCTCATAGGAGCTATGATGAAGAGGTAATCCCACTGTCAAATCAGGTGATTCAAAGCTTACTATGTTTGGACATATGTCAATTTCCTCATGATTCAAATCAAACCAGGGTGAATGAATGGAGAATAATAACAAAGTTTAATGAGTCTCATAAGAGAAATGATAAAGAACTTATCCCACTTTTAAATAAGATGATTCCAGCTTACCCTTTTAGAATTATGTCAATTGTTCCATGATTATAATCAAACTAGGATAAATAAAGATGTAAGAAGATTGATTTGGAAACATAAATCAGTGTAGGATCACCATGAAGTTGAATAATTTAATAGAAGTTATGCTGAAGACGTTATTCCACTTCCAAATCAAGTGATTCTAGCTTACCCAGTTTGGATAAATGACAATTTCTTCATTATTCCAATCAAACCAGGATGAATGAAGATTTAAGAATCTTGTTTGGAAACATAAATCAGTGGTAAATCATCATGATGTTGAATCAATCTCATAGGAGTTATGATGAAGAAGTTATCCCACTTTGAGATCTAGTGATTCCAACTTACCATGTTTGGACATATGACTATTTTTCATGATTCTAATTAAACCAAGATGAATGAAAATGTAAGAAGTTTAATTTTGAAACATAAATCAGTGGAGAATCACAACAAAGTGTAATGAGTATCATAAGTGTTATGGTGAAGAAGTTATTCAACTTTCAAATAAGGTGATTCCAGCCTACTCTATTTGGACTTATGTCAATTTCTTTGTAGTTATAACCAAAACCATGATGAATGAAGATTTAAGAAGATTAATTTGGAAACATAAATAACTAGAGAATAAAAAAGAAGTTAAATCACTCTCATATGAGTTATGATGAAGAAGTAATCTCAATTTCAATTCATGTGATTCAGAGCTTACCATGTTTGGACATATGTCAATTTCCTCATGACTCTTATCATACCACGATGAATGAATGGAAAAACACTACAAAGTTTAATAAGTCTAATAGGAGTTATGATAAAAAAAGTTATCCCACTTTTAAATAAGGTGATTCCAGCTTACCCTTCTTAGAAATATGTAAATTGTTTTCAAGATTCAAATCAAACTAGGATAAATGAATATTTAAAAACTTGATTTGGAAAGATAAATCAGTGTAGAATCACCATGAAGTTGAATCAATCTCATAAGAGTACTGATGAAGAGTTATTTCAATTCAAATTATATAGCTGAGATTAAGAAAAATATGTAATCACAAAGGGTAAGGATGAAGAAGTTATATCACTTTCAAATAAGGTGATTCCAACTTACTTTATATGGTAATTTCTTCATGGATCTAATAAAACTAGAATGAATGAAGATGTAATAATCTTTATTTTTCAAAATAAATCATTGTAAAATCACCATGAAGTTGAATCATTCTCATAAGGGTTTTGATAAAGAAGTTATCCTACTTTCAAATTTTGTGATTCTATCTTGCCATGTTTAGACATATGGCTATTTCTTCATTATCCAAATCAAACCAGAATGAATGAAGATGTACGAAGCTTGATTTGGAAATATAAATCAATATATAATCATCACGTAGTTGAATCAATCTTATAGGACATATGATTAAGAAGTTATTCCACTTTTAAATCATGTGACTCCAGCTTATCATGTTTAGATATAAAGCTAGTTTTTCATGATTCTAATTAAAATATGATGAATGAAGATGTAAGAATTTTGAGTTTGAAACATACATCAGTGGATAATCACAACAAAGAGTAATGAGTCTCAGAGATGAAGAAGTAATATCACTCTCAAATCATGTGATTCCAGCTTACCCAGTTTAGACTTATGCCAATTTCTTCATGCTTCTAATCAAACCATGATGAATGAATATGTTAGAAGATTCATTTGGAAACATAAATTAGTGGAGAATCACAACGAAGTTATACCAATCTCATAGGAGTTATGACTTCTACATTTAACATAAGTTATACCAATCTTTCCAAAGAAATTTATGTACACTTATAGCTAATCCAATGAGCATTATGCCTTTCTTAAGCTGCAAGCAAGTTTATTGACACTATGAATCATAATTGTTTCTTGCGCAGGAACTACCATGAAGCCCTAGGTCACTTCTTGTTGGACGAAGCAAATCTGTTTCCGAAGCATTTTTCGATCGGATCTTAGCTAACATGAGAGTCTATTCCGTAAATCACGTTACTAGTGTAGAATTCCTTTTATCGTAGTTTAGATTTCAAAACATGTTCTGTCTCCTTGAATCGAGTATTGCTTGATAGTTAGGATATTGATTGTAAACCGGAAGTTAGGAGTCTTGAGGATTCAACCGGAAGTTAGGAGTCTAGAGGATTCAACCGTTGATTTCATTATTCTAATCAAACCAAAATGAATGAAGATGTAATAAGCTTGATTTAGAAACATAAGTCCGTGGAGAATCACCATGAAGTTAAATCAATCTCATATGAGTTATGATGAAAATATTATCCCACTTTCAAATGAAGTGATTCCAGGTTACCATATTTAACACATGGGAATTTATTCAAGACTCTAAACAAACCAGAATGAATGAAGATGTAAGAATCTTAATTTGGGGATACTATTCAGTGCATAATCACCATGAAGTTGAACCAATATCATAGGAGTTACGATGAAGAAGTCACCACACTTTCCACTCAGGTAATTCCAACTTTCCATATTTAAACTTATGTTAATTTCTTCATGATTCTTATAAAACGAGGAATGAATGAAGATGTAATAAGCTTGATCATGATATATAAATCAGCGGAGAATCACCATAAAGTTAAATAAATCTCATACGAGTTATGATAAAAAAGTTATCCTACTTTCAAATAAGGTGACTTCTGCTTACCATGTTTTGACATATAACAATTTCTTCATGATTCTAATCAAATTATGATGAATGATGATTGATGTAAGAAGCTTGATTTGAAAACATAAACCAGTGCAGAATCACTACGAAGTTGAACCAATCTCATAGGAGTTTTGATGAAGAAGATATCTCACTTTCAAATCAGGTGATTCTAGGTAACCTTGTTTGGACATACGGTCATTTCCTCTTCATGATTATAATCAAAACATGATAAATCAATTGAAGAAATTTCCATATGTTTAATTATAGTAAGCTCAAATCACTTGAGTTGAAAGTGTGATAACTTCTTCATCATAACTCTTATACGATTGATTCATCATCATGGTGATTCACCACTGATTTATGTTAAAAAATCATTCTTCTTACATCTTCATTCATCATGTTTTGCTTAGAATCATGAAGAAATGACCGTATGTCCAAACAAGGTTACTTGGAATCACCTGATTTGAAAGTGAGATAACTACTTCATCCCAACTCTTATGAGATTGGTTCAACTTCGTAGTGATTCTACACTGATTTTTGTTTCCAAATAAAGCTTCTTACATCAATCATCATTCATCCTAGTTTGATTAGAATCATGAAGAAATTGTTATATGTCCAAACATGGTAAACATGAGTCACCTTATTTAAAAGTGGGAAAACTTCTTTGTCATAAATCCTCTGAAATTTATTTAACTTCATATTGTTTCTCCACTGATTTATATATTCAGATTAATCTTATTACATCTTCATTCATCCTCGTTTTTTAAGAATCATAAAGAAATTTCCATATGTTTAAATATGGAAAGCTGGAATCACCTAAGTTAAAAGTGTGGTGACTTCTTCATCATAACTCCTATATTGGTTCAACTTCGTGGTGATTATCCACTGAATAATGTCTTCAAATTAAGATTATTACATCTTCATTCATTCTTGTTTGATTAGAGTCTTGAATAAATTCCCATGTGTCCAAACATGGTAAGCTGGAATACCTCATTTGAAAGTGGGATAATTCTTATCAGAACTCCAAAGAGAATTATCCGCCATCATGGTGATTCACCACTGATTTATGTTTCCAAATCAAGTTTTTTTACATCATCATTCATCCTAGTTTCATTAGAATCTTGAAAAATTGCCATATATCAAAACATGGTAAGCACGAATCACCTTATTTAAAAGTTGGATAATTTCTTCATCATAAATCTTAAGAGATTTATTCAACTTCATGGTGATTCTCCGCTGATTTATATATCTATGCTAAGCTTATTACATCTTCATTAATCCTTGTTTTATAAGAATCATGAAGAAATTTCCATATGTTTAAATATAGAAACCTGGAATCACCTGGGATAAAAGTATGGTGACTTCTTAATCATAATTTCTATGATATTGGTTCAACTTCGTTGTAATTACCCACTGAATTATGTCTCCAAATTAAGATTCTTACATCTTCATTCATTCTAGTTTGATTAGAATCTTTAATAAATTCACATATGTCTAAACATGGTAAGCTGGAATCACCTCATTTGAAATTGGGATAACTTTCTTAATCATAACTCCTATAAGATTGGTTAACCTTTATGGTGATTCACCGCTGATTTATGTTTCCAAATAAAGCTTCTTAAATCATCATTCATCCTAGTTTCATAAGAATCATGAAAAATTTCCCTATGTCAAAACATGGTAAGCACGAATCACCTTATCTGAAAGTGGGATAACTTCTTCATCATAACTCCTTTGAGATTCGTTCAACTTCGTGGAGATTATCCACTGATTTATGTTTTCAAATTAAGATTCTTACATCTTCATTAATCCTCGTTTCATTATAATCATGAAAAAATTGCCATATGTTTATATATAGTAAGCTCGAATCACTTGAGTTGAAAGTGTGATTACTTATTCATCATAACTTCTATGATATCGGTTCAACTTCTTGGTGATTTTTCACTGACTAATGTCTCCAAATTAAGACTCTTACATCTACATTCATTCTAGTTTGATTAAAGTCTTAAATAAGTTGTGATATTTCCAAACATGGTAAGCTAGATTCACCTGCATTGAAAGTGGAATAATTTCTCCATCATAACTCCTATAAGATTGATTCAACTTCGTAGTGTTTATCCGTTGATTTATGTTTTCAAATCAAGATTTTTATCTACATTTTTCCTGGTTTGATTAGAATCATGAAGAAATTGACATGTCCAATTATTGTAAGCTGGAATCACTTGAGTTGAAAGTAGAATAACTTCATCACCATAACTCCTATGAGATTGGTTCAACTTTGTGGTGATTATCTACTGAATTATGTCTCAAAATTAAAATTCTGACATCTTCATTCATTATGGTTTGATAAGAATCTTGAATAAATTCCCATGTGTCCAAACATGGTAAGCTGAAATCTCCTCCTTGAAAAAGGGATAACTTCTTACTAATAACTCCTATGAGATTGTTCACCATCATGGTGATTCACCACTGATTTATGTTTCCAAATCAAGCTTCTTAAATCATCATTCATCCTAGTTTCATAAGAATCATGAAAAATTGACATATGTCAAAACATGGTAAGCACAAATTACCTTATTTAAAAGTGGAATAACTTCTTCATCATAACTCATATGAGATTCGTTCAATTTCATGATGATTATCCACTGATTTATGTTTAAAAATTAAGATTCTTACATCTTCATTAATCTTTGTTTGATTAAAATCATGAAAAAATTGCCATATGTTTATATATAGTAAGCTGGAATCACTTGAGTTGAAAGTATGATTACTTCTTCATCATAAATCCTATGATATCGGTTCAACTTCGTGGTGATTTTCCACTGAATAATATCTCCAAATAAAAACTCTTACATCTTTATTCATTCTAGTTAGATTAGAGTCCTGAATAAATTGTGATATGTCTAAACATGGTAAGCTGGATTCACCTGCATTGAAAGTGGCATAATTTCTTCATCATAACTCTTATGGGATCGATTCAACTTGGCAATGTTTATCCGTTGATTTATGTTTTTAAATAAAGATTTTTTCATCTACATTCTTCCTGGTTTGATTAGAATCATGATGAAAATGACATGTCCAAATATTGTAAGCTGGAATCACTTGAGTTGAAAGTGTGATAATTTCATCATCATAATTCATATGAGATTGGTTCAACTTCGTGGTGATTATCCACTGAATTATGTCTCCAAATTAAGATTCTTACATCTTCGTTCATTATGGTTTGATTAGAATCTTGAATAAATTCCCATTTGTCCAAACATGATAAGCTAGAATCACCTCAATGAAAGTGGGATAACTTCTTAATAATAACTCCCATGAGGTTGATTCACCATCATGGTGATTCACTACTGATTTATGTTTCCAAATCAAGCTTCTTAAATCATCATTCATCCTAGTTTCATTAGAATCATGAAAAAATTTCCTATGTCAAAACATGGTCAGCACGAATCACCTATTTGAAAGTGGGATAACTTCTTCATTATAACCCCTATGAGATTCGTTCAACTAAGTGGTGATTATCCATTGATTTATGTTTCAAAATTAAGATTCTTACATCTTCATTAATCCCCGTTTGATTATAATCATGAATAAATTCCCATATGTTTATATATAGTAAGTTGGAATCACCAATAAGTTGAACCGTCATCATCTGAGTTATGATGAAGAAGGAATCACACTTTCAACTCAAGTGATTCCAGCTTACTATATATAAAAATATGGCAATTTCTTCATGATTATAATCAAACGAGTATTAATGAAGATGTAAGAATCTTAATTTTGAAACATAAATCAGTGGATAATCACCACGAAGTTGAATGAATCTCATAGGAGTTATAATGATTTTCATTCCTTCTAGTTTGATTAAAGTCTTGAATAAATTGTGATCTGTCCAAACATGGTAAGCTGGATTCACCTGCTTTTAAAGGGGAATAATTTCTTCATCATAAGTCTGTGAGATTGATTCAACTTCTCTGTGTTTATCCGTTGATTTATGTTTTCAAATCAAGATTTTTTCATCTACATTCTTCCTGTTTTGATTAGAATCATGAAGAAATTGACATGTCCAAATATTGTAAGCTGGAAGCACTTGAGTTTAAAGTGGGATAACTTCATCATCATAACTCCAATGAGATTGGTTCAACTTCGTGGTGATTATCCATTGATTTTTGTTTCAAAACCAAGCTTCTTACATCTTTTTCATCCTGGTCTGAGTATATTCATGAAGAAATTGATATATGTTGAAAAGGGTAAGCTTGAATCACTTTATTTGAAAGTGAGATAACTTCTTCATCATAACTTCTATGAGACTGATGTAACCATGATTCTCCACTGATATATATTTCCAAAACAAGCTTCATACATCATCTTTCATCCCCGTTACATTAGAATCATGAAGAAATTGTCATATGTCCAAATATGGTAAGATGTAATCACCTTAGTTAAAAGTAAGATAACTTAATCATAACTCCAATGATATTGGTTCGAATTCGTGGTCATTTTTCACTGACTTATGTATCCAAATAAAGATTCTTACATCTTCATTTATCATGGGTTGATTAAACTCTTGTAGAAATTGATATATGACCAAAATTATATGTTGGAATCACCTGACTTGAAAGTGGGATAACTTCTTCATCATAACTCTTATGAGACTTATTTAACGTCACAGTTATTTTTCCCTGATTTATGTTTTCAAATCAAGCTTCGTACATCTTCATTATTCCTGGTTTGATTAGAATCCTGAAGAAATTGTCATATGTCCAAACATGATAGGTTGGAATTACGTGAGTTGAAAGTGAGATAACTTCTTCATCATAACTCCTATGAGATTGATTCAAATTCATGTTGATTCTTCATTGATTTATGATTCCAAATAAACTTCTTACATCTTTATTCATTCTGGTTTGATTAGAATCATAAAGAAATTATCATATGTCCAAATATGGTAAGTTGAAATCACCTTAGTTGAAAGTAGGATAACTTCTTCATTATAATACTAATGAGATTGGTTCAAATTTGTGGTGTTTATTAACAGATATATGTTTTCAAATCAAATTTCTTACATCTTCATTCATCATGGTTTGATTAGAATCATGAAAAAATTAACGTCTGTCCAAAAGGGTAAGCTCGAATAACCAGACTGAAAGTAGAATAACTTCTTCATCATAACTCTTGTGAGATTGATTCATAGTCGTGGTGATTCTCCACTGATTTATGTTGCCAAATAATGCTGCTTAAATCTTCATTCATCGTTGTTTGATTAGAATTATGAAGAAATTACAATATGTGCAAACATGATAAGTTGGAATCACTTGATTTGAAAGTGAAATAACTTCTTCATAATAAATCATATGAGACTAATTCAACTACGTGGTGATTCTCTACTAATTTAGGTAAGTTGGAATCACATGAGTTGAAAGTGGGATAACTTCTTAATAATAACTCATATGAGATTGGTTCAACTTCGTTGTGATTATCCATTGATTTTTGTTTCCAAATAATTTTTTTTACATCTTTATTCGTCTTGGTTTGATTATGATGAATCCTTTATTGATTTGGATTCATTTTCCCTGATCCTTGAACGATAATCGACTGGTTTGAATCGTGTTCGACTTGTTTTGGTGAATGATGGATGGATAGAGGTCGAGATGGATGGTGGTTCTTCGGTTTATGATCGATGGAAAGATCACAACTTTTGTAGATGAATCAATTGCCAAGAGAATGAACTCTGTTTTCCGACCAATGACAATGTTTACGGGAAATGAACTCCTTAGCAATCCATGTTTTCAGAAACTGAACAAAGGATTTACAAACTTTATAAAGTTTTTGATAAAAAGAGTGAATGGTTTTATTTAGGTAGTGCATAGCCTATATATAGTCTTACAATAACGTAGAAGGCTAGAAAAGGTGTAGAAAATCAGGCACATAGAAAAAAGAAATGAAGACTACTAAAAACCTAGGCAAAACTTGACCAGAATTGAGTTTCTTTTGAATGACCCTTGTTTCCCCACGGCCTTGGCTGATTCTTTGTCTCCTTTCTGATTTTCTCTTGGTGAAATGGGTCAGAGACAATGTGATAAATGCCCTGGTCGAAAATGGCATGAAACAAACCCATAACCAATTAAGCTCCTGGTCGAGTGTCACTCTCATCCAGCTCCAAATCAGCTCCTGGTCAAGTGTCACTCTCACTCAGCTCCTCCATCGATTTGCATCTACGAGATGGTATCCATGAAGTTCCATCCACAGATTTTGCATCTACCGATTTGCATCCACGAGATTGTACCCACTTTGTTCCATCCTTTTCCAAATTAGTTCCTTGTCCATCTTGATCAGTCATGATCGTGTCCAAATAAGCTACTGGTTTCAGTCGAGGATGCATCATCCCCTTCTTCTTTAAAAGGATTTGCCTTCAAATCCAAGTCTCCTATATCAAAAGAAAACAAAATTAAACATGGGACAAAAGATCAAGAACATAATCATGTAAGCAACATCAAAGTTAAGTTTTAGAATGGAACTTTCTTGGAGTTTTGAAGATATTTTCTTAATTAATTCCATCTAAAAATCTCAGGCTGATAAGTATAGTGCTTGCTCTCGTTCCTTACACTCTTTTGAGACTGATCCTGTTGTTCCTGGACACTCAAAACAAAGCCTAGATATCGAGTGTCACATAAGAAAGATATGTTTCAATCTGATCAATAACCAAGCGTTTTTTTTCTGAGAACATGTTGCACTTGTTTCAGACTTTTCAAATGCACATGAAAGTTAGTATAATAGACCAGAAAGTTATCAAGCCACAAGATAATATAGAACAGCTTCAAAATATGCCTATCTTTCTTAGATTTAGAACACAACAGAGAATCACTTAACAAAGGCTCAGCTTGTTTATCAAAGAAAGTGTTGTAAACCAGAATGTTTCTAAGGCATGAAATACCAAAGATCATCTCAAAAACGTGCCCAATTTGATCAGATTCAAAACACAAAAGTTGAAGTTCAAGATCAAGATCATAATCAGTTAGCATATGTCTCTTAGGTTTAGCAGAAATTTCAAAGAATGTGTTGTACACTAATATATCATCAAAGCTCAAAATAACACCATTCTCAAAGGGTGATCTCAAAACATGCCAAGGTTTATCAGTTTCAGGACATACACAAGTAAGTCTCAAAACATTATCAAACACAAACTCATTTTCAGGTCTAAAAAGTTTTAGTTCCTGCAAATTCCTAACCATAGATTCTTTCTAGTCACGTGTGGATGAAGATAAATCACCAGTGATCAGTTCATGCTTAGCAAAACTCGTAACAAAATGATTATCTCCAAAACTAGCATCTGCTTCATAAGGTTTGTTGAAACAGAAATCATATTTTTGCAGAACAAGCTCTAATGTGTTTTCATAAGGATCACATATTTGATTATGTTCCACAAACTGATCAAAACTCAAAACAAGACTAGAACTGATTTCATTACCACATTGAAAATGATTTTGATCAGAGATTTTCTAAGGTTCAAGTTTCTTAAAAGAATGAATCATGTTATCAAAAACAGTATCTGAAACACAAAATTGTTTTACATTTTCCAGACCAAATCGTCTCACATCTTCAAAACTAACCATAACAAACATGTCAGGCAGAGAACCAATCATACTAAGTTCCTTACAGTTCTTAAGCGAGTCCGTAGAAAAGGACTTAGTATTTGTTTCTACTTCAATGTTGCTTGGCTGCTCCAACACTTCTTCTGGTGGTGAACTCTTTTGTGTTTCTTCTACTGACTTTTCTTCTAAGACCTGAGACACTGAAACAAGACTACTCATATGAACCGGTTCAAAACAAGTTAGTTCATCACAAGCATTACTGATAACAAGTTGAGATTGAGGAGAGAAAAGAGAAAACTTATTTTCTGCCTCAGGTTCATTTATTACCTTAGCTGACTCTGTTTTCAGCTCTTGGAAAACCTGCTCTTTCTTGCTACAACCCTTTGGATCAGAAAATCCTGAGGAAGGTCGTGAGGCTGGCCTTCTTTTATGGTCTTTAGAAAAATCTTTGAGTACTTGGTGTGCAATCCTTTTAAAATCAACTTAGAACTGTTGGCTGTCCAAATAATCAAGTTCTGCTTGTTGTTTCCGAGACTTCTTTATGGGATCACGACCATAGCAAGCTCCTGTCTCTTCTTTGGCATGTCTAAGACGTTCTCTCCTTCTCCTAGTTGGTTCCTATTTCCTCACTGGTCGTGCCTTTTCCTGAACAAAATCAGAATGGTTAAAAACCGATTTTTCTTTTCTTATTAAATTATGTCTTTTTTTCCAGCAAACTCTTTGTGGAAGAACTGAATTGATCATGATGTGTGATCCTCCTTTTAAGCCTTTCCAGTGACCTCCTTGATTGTATCCTTTCCTGCTCGTAACCAGACTCATCAATAGCATAATAATCTCTTTTTCTCATAGATTTTCCCTTCTCTCCAAGGCTGCTTTTGTTGCAGAATTGAACAGGTTATACTCTAACTCTCTTTCAGGACATCTCCTTCTGCCATTGCTTCCTCCAGACATGGCTTCCTGCTACAATTTCAACAAGAAAAATTAGCACAGTACCAGATTTCGGAAGCCTTACTTCTCTCTGTGTTTCTCTCTTATTTTCTTTTGTGATTTTTCTCTGTTAATCGAGTAGCTCAGCAACAAACAAAGATCAAGCTTTCAGAGAACAAACCCCAATCGTTAAAATAGAAGGAAAGGATAGATAGATTGCAAGATTTTGTTTTGCAAGAGGCTTTACCACCATAAATTGAATTTCTCCTCAGACTTAGTCGGATTTCTCCTCGACTTCCTCTGATTTTTCTTTTTTTTTTTCTTTTTTTGATAAATTGGTTGGCCCTCTTGCAGGTTCAACAGATACACAGAAAAGAGATGTACATATTTAACAGAAACAAAAATATCAATCGAGGTTCCCAAAGAGAAAGAGAAGAGTTTTTAGAATCAAACCCTGGATCAAGAGCCTTCAGTCTGCTCTGATACCACTTGATGAATCCTTGATTGATTTGGATTCATTTCCCCTGATACTTGAACGATGATCGACTGGTTTGACTCGTGTTTTACTTGTTTTGGTGAATGATGGTTGGATAGAGGTCGAGATGGATGGTGGTTCTTTAGTTGATGATCGAAGGAAAGATCACAACTTGTATAGATGAATCAATGGCCAAGAAAAAGAACTATGTAATCCAACCAAAGACAATGCCTATGGAGAATGACCTCCTTAGCAATCGATGTTCAGAAACTGAACAAAGAATTCACAAACTTTAGAAAGTTTTTGATAAAAAGAGTGCATTGTTTTATTCAGGTTGTGTATTTCCTATATATAGTCTTACAAGAATGTTGAAAGCTAGAAAAAGTGTAGAAAACTAAGCACATAGAAAACAGAAATGAAGACTGCTAAAAACTAGGCAAGACTTGACCAGAATTGAGTCTCTTTTGAATGACCCTTGCTTGCCCACGACCTTGACAGATTATTTGTCTCATTTTTGATATTTTCTTGGTGAAATGAGTCAGAGAAAATCTGATAAAGGCCCTGGTCTAAAACGGCATGAAACAAACTCATAATGAATTTGTTATGATCTCTCCATGGGCTACAACACTTCTTCTTGGGCCACTTGATCCAAAACAGCTTCGAATGGTTTATTGGGTTTGAATTTCATGGCTGAACCATCAGGAAGAGATAAAGGATCCTTAACTTGGGTTTTAATCTTCTTTGGGGTTGAGAGAACAAGTCTGATCCATCTTCTTGTTTGGGCCGAATTTATCTGATCAAGCAGCTAAACCAGCTCCCTCTTCAGTGTCACATAACTCATCCAGCTCCTGGTTAGTGTCACTTAGCTCATCCAGCTCATCCAGCTCCAAGTGAGTGTCACTGAGCTCATCCAGCTCAAAGTCAGCTCCTGGTCGAGTGTCACTCTCATCTAGCTTCAAGTCAGATCTTGGTCGAGTGTCACTCTCATCCAGCTCCAATTCAGCTCCTGGTCGAGTATCACTCTCATCCAGCTCTAGTTAAGCTCCTGGTCGAGTGTCACTCTCATCCAGCTCCAAGTTATCTCCGGGTCGAGTGTCACTCTCACTCAGCTCCTCCACCGATTTGCATCTACGAGACGGTATCCACGAAGTTTCATCCACAAATTCTCCATCTACCAATTTGCATCCACGAGATTGTATCCACTCAGTTCCATCCTTTTCCAGATTAGTTACTTTTCCATCTGGATCAGTCGATCATGTTCAGATCACCTACTGGTTCAGTTGAGGTTGCATCAGACTAGAATCATGAAGAAATTGACATATGTTCAAAAGGATAAGCAAAATCACTTGATTTGAAAGTGGGATAACTTCATCATAACTCCCGTGAGACTTATACATCGTCGTGGTGATTCTCCACTAATTTATGTTTTTAAATCAAGATTCTTACATCTTCAGTCATCATGGTTTGGTTAGAATCATGAAGAAATTGTCATATGTTCAAACATGGAAAGCTGGAATCACCGAATTTGAAAGTTGGATAACCTTTTAATCATAAGTCCTACTGAGATTGATTCAGCGATGTAGTGACTCTCCACTGATTTATGTTTCCAAATCAAGGTTCTTACATCATCATTCATCCTAATTTGATTAGAATCCTGAAGAAATTGTCATACGTCAAAAGATGGTAAGCAGGAATCACTTGTTTTGATAGTGAGATAAGTTCTTCATTATAACTACTATGAGATTGATTCAAATTCATGGTATTTCTCCACTAAATTATGTTTCTAAATCAAACTTCTTACATCTTCATTCATCCTCGTTTGACTATAATCATGAAGAAATTGTCATATGTCCAAATATGGTAAAAGTGTGATAAATTCTTCATCATAACTCCTATGATATTGGTTCAACTTCATGGTGATTATCTACTGATATATGTCTCCAAATCAAGATCCTTACATCTTCATTCAATTTTGTTTGATTAGAATAATGAAAAAATTGTCATGTGTCCAAACATAGTAAGATGGAATCACCTTAGTTGAAATAGGATAATTTCTTCATCATAACTCTTATGAGATTGATTCAACTTCGTGTTGTATCCACTGATTTATGTTTCCAAATCAAGATTTTTCATCTACATTTATCCTGGTTTGGTTAGAATCATGAAAAAATTGACTTATGTCAAAATATTGTAAGTTGGAATCACTTAAGTTTAAAGTGGAATAACTTCATCATCATAACTTCTATGAGATTGGTTCAACTTCGTGGTGAGTATCCACTAATTCATGTTTCCAAATTAAGATTCTTACATCTTCATTCATCTTATTAATTAGAATCATAAAGAAATTTACATATGTCAAAAAGGGTAATATTGAATCACCTTATTTGAAAGCGGGATAACTTTTTCATCATAACTACTATGAGAATGATTCAACTTCTTGGTGATTCTCCATTAATTTATGTTTCCAAATGAAGCTTCTTACATCATCATTCATCTTGGTTTTATTATAATCATGAAGCAATTGCGATATGTACAAACATGGTAAGCTGGAATCACCTGAATTAAAAGTGGGATAACTTCTTCATCATAACTCCTATGAAATTGATTCAACTTCATGGTGATTATCCAGTGATTTTTTCTTAAAATCAAGCTTTGTACATCTTCATCCATCCTCGTTTCATTATAATCATGAAGAAATTGTCATGTCCAAATATGGTAAGCAAGAATCACCCTAGTTGAAAATGGGATAACTTATTCTTCAATATCCTATGAGACCGGTTCCACTTCGTGGTGATTATCCACTATTTTATTTTTCCAATTTAAGATTCTTACATCTTCATTCTTTCTAGTTTAATTAAAATCATGAAGAAATTGATATATGTCCAAAACTCATAAACTGGAATTACATGATTTACAAGTGGGATAACTTCTTCATTATACCTCTTATGAGACTTATTTAATGTCATAGTTATTCTTCACTGTTTTATGTTTCCATATCAAGCTTCCTACATCTTCATTATTCCTGTTTTAATTAGAAATATGAAGAAGTTGTCATATGTCTAAACATGATAAACTGGAATAATTGAGTTAAAAATAGGATAACTTCTTCATCATAATTCTTATGAGATCAATTCGACTATATGTTGATTCTCCACTGAATAATGTTTCTAAATCAATCTTCATTTATTCTGGTTTGATTAGAAATATGAAAATTTTGCAATATGTCCAAACATGGTAAGTTGGAATCACCGGAGTTGAAAGTGGGATAACTTCTTCATTATGAAACTTATGAGATAGGTTCAACTTCGTATTGATTATCCACTGACATATTTTTATAAACCAAGATTCTTGCATATTCATTCATCGTGGTTTGATTATAATCATGAAGAAATTAACATTTGTCCGAAAGGATTCGCTCGAATCACCTGATTTGAAAGTGGAATAACTTCTTCATCATAACTCCTATGATATTCATTCATTGTCGTGGTGATTCTCCATTGATTTATGTTGCCAAATAAATCTCCCTACATTTTCATTCATCGTGGTTAGATTAGAATCAGGAAGAAATTGTCATATGTTCAAATAGGGTAAGCTTGAAACACCTGATTTGAAAGTGTGATAACTTCTTCATCATAACTCCCATGAGATTTATTCAACTTCATGGTGATTTTACACTGATTTATGTTTCCAATCAAGGTTCTTAAATCATCATTCATCCTAGGTTCATCAGAATCTAAAAAATGCCATATTTTAAAACATAGTAAGCAAGAATGATCTTATTTGAAAGTCTGATAACTTTTTATCATAACTCCTATAAGAATGATTCAACTTCATGGTTATTCTCTATTGATTTATGTTTCCAAATGAAGCTTATTACATCTTCATTCATCCTCGTTTGATTAGATTCATGAAGAAATTTCCATATGTTTAATTATAGTAAGCTGGAATCACTTGGGTTAAAAGTGTGATAACTTCTTCATGATAACTCCTATGCAATTGATTCACCATCGTGGTGATTCACCACTGATTTATGTAAAGAAATCTTCTTACATCTTCATTTATAATGGTTTGATTAAAACATGAAGAAATGATCGTATGTCCAAACAAGGTAACATGGAATCACCTGATTTGAAAGTGGAATAACCTCTTCATCCAAACTCATATGAGACGGGTTCATCTTTGTGGTAATTCTACACTGATTTATGTTTCCATATCAAGCTTCTTACATCATCATTCGTCCAAGTTTGATTAGAGTCACCTTATCTGAAAGTGGGATAACTTCTTTATCATAACTCCCATGAGATTGATTCAACTTCACGGTGATTCTCCACTTATTTATGTATCCATACTAAGCTTATTACATTTTCATTCATCCTTGTTTGATTAGAATAATGAAGAAATTGCCATATGCTTAAATATGGTAAGCTGGAATCACTTGAGTTAAAAGTGTGATGACTTCTTCATCATAACTCCTATGATATTGGTTCAACTTCGTTGTGATTTTCTACTTATTTAGGTCTCTAAATTAAGATTCTTACAGCTTCATTCATTCCGGTTTGATTAGAATAATTAAATAATTGACATATGTTCAACTTCACGGTGTTTATCCACTGATTTATGTTTGCAAATCAATATTTTTCATCTACATTCATCTTGGTTTTATTTGAATCATGAAAATTTGACATTTGTCCACATATTGTAAGCTGGAATCACATGAGTTGAAAGTGGGATAACTTATTCATCATAACTCCTATTAGATTGGTTCAACTTCTTGGTAATAATCCACTGATTTGTGTTTCCAAATCAAGTTTCTTACATCTTTAGTCAACTTGCTTAGATTACAATCATGAAAAATTGAAATATGTCAAAAAGGGTAAGCTTGAATCGCTTTATTTAAACAGATAATGACTAGAATAGCATAGAAAAATTGGAATATTACCAGAATAACATACATTTTCTAAAAATTACAAAAATGTTTTTTGACCCTAGTAAATTACAATAAGCACCCTTCCTTAGTTTGCCTATATTTTTAATTAAGAATGACACGTCAGCAAACCGTATTCCACGTCACCTTAAACGTATTCCACCTCACCTTATATGTATTTCATGTCATTTATTTTTTTACACTTACCAATACATTCATTAATTTGTTCAAAACAAGAAAAAAATCCCAACTCCCTACTCCCTACTCCCTCTTCCGAAGTCGAATTATTCAAACCCTAGAGAGAGTTTTTCATTGTGTCGCTGTTCTTTCCTCCGTGAACTCGTCTTCTCCAGTCTAGCATTGTCTCTGAAAACGGTCGAGAAGAAATGCCGTCATCTTTTTCTCGGAAATCGTCTACTCCGAAATCGTCCACTCCAAAAAGTCAGATCCGCAAAAGTCTTCTCTAGTAAGTTTTGACTGAGTTTGATCTATACTGTGATTGAGTTTGATATATGTTGCGACTGAGTTTAATTTAAGTTGTGACTTCACAGTGTGATTTTAGCTGTGGCTGAGTTTGACATATATCGTGGTTGAGTTTGATTGATCTTGTGGCTGATTTGGTATATATATCGGCTGAGTTATCTATCTTGTTTTAGCTGAGTATTTGATTATGGTTGTGGCTGATTTATTTTTCCGTTTTAGGTTAGTTAGTTGTATATTCGGTTGAATTATATATGTCTTCTTATGATCAGATGTATGTTTCTGAAGGTCAAACATGAGATTACCCTCCAAGACTGTATCCTCAAGGGGCTTCTAATCTTGAAAACAAAGAGATCAATCACAATTTTTATATGGGAGACTTCCCTATGATTAGAGAAGCATTAGGTAAGGATGTGTAGGATGAGGTGAAGAAGTTTCCGGGTTGAATCATTTCTAAGCTACCTGATAGCCCAAGTATGTGGTCTGGTAAGAATGTACATTATCTACTTTGTAGACAGCTGCGTGTTGCTAAGAAAGGAGATTTGAAGTCTCGTTGTTGATGAACCCATCAGGTTTGGACTAAACAAATTTGGTGCGATAACTGGGTTGAACACAGACCCAATGCCAACGGAAAGTTTTGAACCTCCTGAACAATACAGAGCTTTCTAGGATGAGTTGAAGGTGCCGCATGGGATGGGACCCAAGTTAGTTGAACTGATATCCGCTATAGAGTACTGTCGGCCCTGGAGCTTTGAAAAGCGCAAATGGTTGGGGCTGTTAGTTCTTCAAGCCATTGGTCTTTATGCTATGCATTATAATTCTAGGATACCCTTTGAAAGTGCAATAAGAGTATTCGATGATGAAGCTATGATGACATATTCATGGGGTCGTTCTGCATATGAAGTTCTTGTTAATTCAATTAAGATGTTGAGTCCACACAGAAAGTCATACACCCTCAACGGCCTGAAGGACGTTTTATTGGTTTGGGCATATGAATATGTCATTTGCTTCGGAGAGTGTTTCGGGAAATTGATAAGTGACGACGAGATTCCTCTTTTACGATGGGGTGGAAGTCGTACTCGAGCAAGTTTTGATACTGTCTTATCTCGTGAGATCGAAGAGCATGGAAAGATAAGGTTTCAGACTGAGAGTTTTTATCTATTTTTTGGCCGAGTTATGAGTATATGATGGCTGAGTTATTCAGGTAGCTAGTTTTTTTACAATTGGCTGAGTTATGAGGTTTACTAAGCTAGGTTTCAGATAGAGACGTTTCGTATTATCTATATTACGGCTGAGTTATCTACATTTTTTTTATTTGACTGATTTGTGATATACTTTTGTAGGTTTGCGTGAGGAATATGGTCATGAAGGAGTCTTTAGAAGAGTTCTTTCCCGAGTGGCCGGATGAAGCAGATGACCCACAACTTGTGAACTTGATAAAAGACTTACATGCTGGTCGCTCTGTTAAAGGTGTTTGGAATGTGCAGAGCAATGAGAAGAAGAAAAGAACAAAGGCTGGAGTTTCGGCTGAGGATGAGCCACCGACAAAGAAGCAGAAGAAAGGTAAGAAAAAGGAAGATGTTGATGTAGAGAAGAATATGAAGAAGGAGAAGGCTGAGAGAAAGGGTCCTACCGAGGAGGAAGGTAGGGAAGATAACAAGGCGGCTCTGCAGAACATATTGTCTTTTTTGGATAATATTTCCAGAAAAGTTGACAAGTATGATGATAAATTCAATATGGTTGAGTCGCGGTTAACTACACACGATTCCACCTTGGGAGAGTTAACACAGAACATCGGTGAAACAGTCAAAAATGCAGTCGATGAGGTTCTGAAAGTTTCTACGAAAGGGGGACCCGTCGAAAACAATGATGACCTCCAAGAATTCGAATCCCGTCTGTTTCAAGTATCCGCACCGGGGCAGACTCTTCAGCAAAATTCTGTTAACAGTCCACACCCAGCTAAGACCCATGTTGCTAGTCCAGCCACAACTAAGACCCCGCTTGCTACTCCAGCCGAAACTAAGAACCCGCTTGCTACTCCAGCCGCAGCTAAGACCCCGCTTGCTACTCCAGCCGCAACTAAGAACCCGCTTGCTAATCCAACCGCAACTAAGAACCCGCTTGCTACTCCAGCCGCAGCTAAGACCCCTGCTAAGGCAACCGATGTGAAGCAGCCTGGTCCAATCAACCTCAGAGGTTTGAGAGATAAAGCTCCCAAGGCAACTGAGAATTAAAAAGAACTTGGCTGAGGATCTCGAAGGTAAAAATCAACCTGATTTCGTTACTGTTTCTCCTGCAAAAAACCCAGTATCTGGACGAGTCTTGAGGGTGAAGAGAAAGAAAGATGCTGATGTACCAAAGAAAGAGGCTGATGTACCAAATAAAGAGGCTGATGTACCAAAGAAAGAGGCTGATGTACCAAAGAAAGAGGCTGATGCGAAGATGGAGGAGGAGGTTGTATTAACAAAGAAGGAGATCGCTGCTAAGAAGAAGGAGGAGGCTGCGAGAAAGAGGAAAGAGGCGACAGAGAAAAGGAAACTGAACGCTGAGTTAAAGAAGAAGGAGAAGGCTGAGTTAAAGAAGGAGAAGGCTGAGTTACAGAAGGAGGCTGAGATAAAGCAGGAGGAACTTGTTGGAAAAAGGTCAAAGCGTGCGAATGTAATAAGAGTACCAATTAGGAAAGTGACTCCAGAGGACAGTGACATGAAGGATGTGACCGGAGTACCTATTCGAAAAGTGACTACAGAGGAAAGTGACGTAAAGGATGTGACCGGTTTACCTGAGTTGATTGCCTACGAAATGTTTTCGGAGTCAGACGAGGAGGAAGAGGAAAAGATTAGGTCCACAAAAATAAAGCAAATCCGAGAGAGAGATGTTAAATTAGGTCCCGATGGGCGTCCGTTTGGGCCAGAATCTGCTCCTTCAGGACTTGTTTTTCCTTACATTGGAGAGAATGAGACGACATGTATGAGGAAGAATGTTAAACCATCACCAGCAATATATGATCCTCTAGCACCTGTTGATCTGGAGAAACTGACTGCATTGAAAAAATTCCTAAAGCAATTCAAGTATGGACCTTTAGATCATTCTGCTGATACATCTAACATCAATCCCTCCATAAACTGATTTGTGTTTAATTGGTAGGGGACAGAAACTACGAAGAACATCTGACGATGAATACTCGTTCTTCCAAATGCTTATCGCTAAGAAAAAGAATTGGCCACTGCGTATATTTGGATGGTTGTTCGATAATGTAAGTCAATTGACGGCTGAGTTTTATATTATTTACTATTTGATGGTTGAGTTAATTTTAGTTGATAGATGGGTTATAATATTTGTGATGGTTGAATTATAGATGTTTTTACTATTCTTTGTACAGCATCTCGCTGCATATATTAGAGTCCTCATCCGAAGGTCCACCCAAGATCCCACCCCATTTTGGTCTAAGCGCATTGCGTTTGTTGACATTTGGTTTCAAAATCAATGGATCTTCGATTACAAGATGTTCAGCATGAAACCGAAAGCCTTCCTATTCACTGGCCTCGCGTATGAAGAATTAGTTAACGGCCTCCTTCCAGCTGAGATTCCTACTAACTTGAAGTGGATAAAAGATGTGGATCACTTGTACGGAGTTATTAATGTTGGAGGCTATCACTGGGTGGCGTATCAAGTGGATCTGCTGAAGGGGAAAATTGATTGCTACGATTCAATCATTGGACATCTAACACCCGAAAGCGAGACGAAGGTTGTAGTTGCATTTAGACCGCTCACGCAAATGATCCCTGCAATGATGAACGACCTTGTTCCACATGATTTACCAAAACCTGACCAGGATGCCTTGAGCCAGATGGTGCAGGATGCAGCTAGACAAGCTGCTCAGGAGGCTGTTCAGCAGGCTGCTCAGGAGGCAGCTAGGCAAGCTGCCCAGGCGGTCGCTCAGGAGGTTGCTCGCCAGTTAGCAGCCACTCAGCAGGGACAGCATGGACCCCAGGTTCAGATGCAGGGTGGTCCTCAGATTCATGTGCAGGGTGGACCGCAGGTTCAGTTTCAGCAGGATCACCAGATTCCTGCCCAGCAGGCCCCTATTCCGCAGGTTCCAGCTCAGCAGTTTCGTCAAGCTGTTCAGGTTCCACCGCCACCACCACCGCCACCACCACCGCCACCGGTCTATCCAATTTATGAAGAGAGATTTTACAGGATTACGAGTAAGATGAAGAACATGGATATGGAGCATTTTGCAGGAGCAGTAGACCCTACGAAGGCATATGATTGGAAGTTAAGTCTGGAACGCAAGTAGGATATTATTTCTTGCCCACCAGAGTTCTCTCTTAGGCTTGCTATGCAGTATTTGTGTGGAGATGCACTAGTATGGTGGGAGGGAGTGCGACAAGACTATGCTTTGGGCGTACTAACCTTTGAAGATTTCAAGAGGGAATTCGATAGAAAGGACTTCCCAAAAGAAGCTATGGACAGGAAGAAATTTGATTTCGAGCATGTCAGCCATGGTAGTAAGGCCATCAAGGAGTATGAGGTTGAGTTCAGTCGACTTCGCAGATTTGCTGGAGATGGTTTTTCAGAGGAAGATCTGATCCGGAAGTTTATGAATGGGATGCGGGTGGATATTCGCAACAGATGTCGTCTCGTCACTTACCACAGATTGGGAGACTTGGTAGAGAAAGCTGCTGAACAGGAGGCAGGTCTAGCAGAGGAGCAAAAACTCCTTAAGGCAGCGCAAACGAAGACTGGAAAGACTTCAGAGTCTCTGAAGAGGACATTGGATCAGTCAGAGGCACCATGGTGTGGCCGTTGTCGTCGTCATCACCCAGGAGAATGTGTTAAGTGTTTTGCTTGTGGGCGGCTTGGGCATATTTCTAAGACTTGTCGGTTTAAACCGGCAGCTGCGACTTCTAGTGCCCAGGTTGCAGCACCAGCGGCACCTATAGTTGCAGCAGTCGCGCCAGTTGCACCAGGAGCTTGTTTCACTTGTGGCCAACATGGCCATATCGCTAGGGATTGTCCGACTAGAGGACCTGCGGTCAAGCGTCCAGCCATCGCTCCACGTGTCCATGCTTTAGGAAAGACTGATGGAGCTGAGCCAATAGCTGGTATGTACTATTACCCTATTGTTTGAGCTTCTGGTTTGTTTTGTGGTTATCATGTGTAGTTAGTAAAAATATTGTGTAGGATTTGTTTTGGTTGGACGTGAGTCAGCTCAAACCTTATTTGACACGGGAGCTTCGCATAGCTTTATGAATCCACGTTTGGTCAAATCTTGGCCTTTTCGAGGTGTCTTCGAGCCAAAGAGTAAACAGATTCAGACGGCCGGCGTAGAAAGATTGGGAGCTGTCGGCATACAACGAGATGTACCAGTTGTACTTGGAGGAATCGAGTTTGTCGGAGACTTGGCAGAGATGGAGCTGAATTTTTATGATGTTATACTTGGGATGGATTGGTTGTCAAAGCATCGAGTGGTGTTAGATTGCCCTAAGGAAAAAGTTCATATTCCTAAGGCGGTGGTGCGGG